>UZAF01000196.1:0-11827 GCA_900617895.1 Haemonchus placei | reverse complement strand
AGGAGCAATTTCGATTTTGTTCCTAATTATAAGAATAGTAGCTTGTAGGGTAAGGTATTCACGGGAATCTGTCATGTACATCTCCCAGATCAAGCTACATTGGGGTGATAAGTGGGATTTTACCCAATGCATACTTACCCAAACTTGTACCAGCTGTTTATTAGTTAACACAATTCTTTTGCAATAAATATTTCATCGCTGAAAGGCAAAATACAATCAAGTGAAAAACGCGAGAAATAAAGAGATATAAAATACAATATTATACAGCAGGCAAGATGCGGCACGCACAATGAATCAATTGGTATGAGGGACATGATACTACGATATATCGAATTCGATTCTTTTATATCCATAAATGACAATAAAAATTAATGCCGTAATGATAAAAGCGTAAAGACAAGGCAATGAAAGGACAAAAATCTATAGAGACTCCGAATGAGGATAAATAATGCTTCAGAGACCACGCACTGACAAATTTCCTGAATTTCAAACGTCGCAAATAAACAAATGAATAGGTGAAAATACGGTATCGATAGATTCATGTAATAACAAAGTAAGTCGTCAAAAGTATAACACAGTAAGAAAGCATATGAATGGAGCAAACAAGACAGATTCCGCAGTCCACGTATTCTGTGATACAGTAATCATGCTGTGAGATAAACGAGACATCAGACGACAAAAGAAAACCCTTTACATGTACGGTACATCAAATGTGGTAGGTGGCAAGTCCCACGTGGGAATACTCCCAAATGTTTTGGTTACATTACGCTACGGGAGCTATGACTCACAGTCCTTACAACTGAATCGTAAGAACCGCGGACTTTGCAATCTGGCTAATGTGGAGCAATGATGAGTGGGATGGTACGGGATGGGGCTGAGTACGAGTCCAGCCATGAAATGGGGAACACTGTGTTGCTTCACGTATCATTAACGAAAAAAGGGACATCAGTTGGCAATGTGTTGGCCGTAGTCTTGGGAAGTGGGGAACGAGCACTGAGCAAACTTACAAACTTCACTCACTTAGTTTCACCGGGAATCACTTAACGTTTCTAAACACAGCATTGTAATGCGTTCAATAAATCAGGCGTAGAGAGAATAGGAACATTTTCGGCAAAAAACTGGCAGTGAAGCAATCAACAGCACTTGATATACGACTATTTGTAAACGGAGTTTTCAGACACATGTCTCGCTCTTCCGGCGTATTCTTTGTGGGAAGAAATCGGACGAAGGGAATGCACCCCTAAAATTTCGTGACAATACTATAAATCACAAAGGTATTTTCAGTGTATGTTCACTGGTTTAAATACTCTGGGAGGGTCCTACAATATGGAAACCTGAATAAATGGGAAGAATCAGTCAACAACTATCCGCCAATGAAGTTACGGAAACGTGTAAAATGTCTTCGAGGCATTCCGTGAGGGAGGAAGTCTTATGCAAAAGCTTGAGTTTATGTGAAGCAAAGTGAAAATTCCTTTTTGTTTTCCGATCATACACTGTTCCAATTATCAGATGATGGTTTGAAACATGTTCCCGTTCCCTAGCCATCATCGTGGGTGGTGATACCAGGATCACAAACGGATCGACAGGTAGCCTTACTCATTTACATCATTCTGGATAAAAATATATGTAGTGAGCCACTGGAAATGCTCAAAAGCAGGAAGATTGGTGATTGATTCAACTGCGCTGTCCCACAGTGACTAATTTCACGGACATTACGTACTTACCAAATAGGCGAAGCTTCAAATTTAAGGATATTACTTGAAGAAGAAGAAAAGGATGTCATAAGAGGCGAGAACGAGCAAACAGAAAAAGATAACTTGAGTATTCCGATCGCTGAGAGTGTGAGAAGAGTTCTATGCGCGGTGAGTAGTAATCCATTTTGCCTTATAAAAGATTTTAATTCTGGAACCGCACATATCCAAGAAACCCACCGTTAGACAAGAGGGTAGGTGTTTAAAAAACTAGTTCGAGCTATTCATACTAGATCAAACAGATCTGACCTGTTCATTCCCAATTCGGGCATGCTTTCAGCTACTGTTCGATCATACTCTTCCTGTTTTGAGTAGGGTTGTCGTATGATCGACTGAGGGGTCTGTGATGATTGATACATCAACGGTGCATCGAACTCCATCGATCTGAAGTGAAATTGTGCTCTTCTAATGTCCCTAGCTAAAGAAATAAAGCGTCTGTGGAAGAAGGAATACCTTACCTGCCTATGTTCGTGATATTCGTTCGCGAACTACGCTGAAGGCTATAGTGATCTGGAGCGTCTTTGGACGCGGCAAAAGAGAAATAGGTGGAAACCATAGAAACAAGGAAAGCGATGAAATGAACAAAAGCGGCAGCCATTTCAAGGAAGAAGGCTATGCCGACTCTTTGCTGAAAATTATTTGAGTTTAGGTGGCAAATAAGTTTGCGAGTACTTGGCAAGTAAACCACTTCATTAAAAAAATCTCGAATTATTTTTCGTTAAAATGGAAATGAACTGGCTGTAAATTCCAAGTCAAACCTCGTATGTCCCCACAATTCCTTTAATGAAACGATTATCGGCACGGTGTGAGTAGAAGAAGAATATGCCTACAGCAACGGATGAAAGGAAGGCTGAAATAGTACGAATTAGGAAAATCACTAACCCCTATGAATTGATTTTCCGTATTTTTATTTTTGTAACTCTCAAAACGATCTCTGAAAGTACGAGTGAAGAAGCATTTGGACGAATACGTTTGAGCGCTACTGTATCTGGAGCTTTGTCGGCAAAAAAAAGAGTTCTTCCCCTCTGGCTATTGACAGTGGCCTGGGGCGGCAGCAAATTTTTTCCGCCTGAGCGGTAAAACCTCGCCCTTTGAAGGAGACAATCGTGTCGGAACATTAGGCCATCAGATTCATGAAATACTTCACCCAAGAACCTTGCTCGGCCAAGAACTTTCACTTGCACCCATTAAGATAGAACGAATAAATTAATCAATGTCATCGTCAGTGAAAATTTCCTTACTGGAGAGGAGTGTGGCGGCGGTGAAGACAAGGCTGAGTGAACCGTAGCAACATGCGCACATTCCGAGGCAGATCGACAAAAACGTCGTAATCAAAGCGAATCCGAGTAAAATCAACGTCGCTGTATGCCATCCTGAAATCATATGATGATTAGAAAGCACCATATACGACATTATTAGACCTCCAGTATTTACAATATGCACCGTCGGCAATCCAATCAAAATCCCCGCACTTCAAAGATCTTCTTAGGTCTTATCGTTATTCCCCTTTAATTCACTCCTCCATTTCATTTTGCGGAATAAAGAAACTATTTTTCAAATATCAAAAAACGATTTTATTTTCCTTTAAACCCCTTTTGTTGACGACCTCCCATAGCCGACTTAATCGCTATTGTCCAGTAAGCACCGTTTTTTCCTGGCCAGCGCCCCAATTCTTAGCGCCCCGTTCATGAGTCACATGTGGAAAATCGTCCTCTCCTGGTGGGAATCCGGATGGTGAGTCATTCAACGAATGTATAAAAAAGGGGACAAGAATTGAAAACAATAACGCAGATTGTTTACAAGGTTCATTCTAGATAACGGTGACATTGATGCATGGGTTCGAACTCTGAAGGGGAGGGCATCATCAAAAATCACTTCACGGGCATAAATTTCCTGTTTGCAAGCGGGCAGACCTCCACCTTTACATACACGAACGCTACAGACCCATTTACATGATTGGCCCACCTAAAATATCATCTGATAGGGATTTGGGATGGTTCTGGATTGTTTTTTTTTTCAGCTGAATAGTCCCGGATGAAATCCTTGCGATTCCTCGAAATCTCCGGAACAATTAGGTCTTCAGTGGGCGAATGTTTGACGATAACGACCACCATCCGATGACTCATCCTGCATTACTGTTCGAGTTTGCATTACTCATCGCGCTCAGAGACCAATTGACGATATGTGTGATCGGTGGCTGGAAACCGGATTTGGCGGCCCCATCTGGAATCGATGTTGTCGTCCTACGTTGACACTTCTTTTGTATACGATGCTAATTATCCAGCCACGAGGTTGGCTCTGAGTAATATTACAGTAGAATGAGGGACGGAACGTGCTCAAAGATTCTGTTCATCATCAAGGATCATTCCAGCACCTAGGAAGAGCATACGCGAGAAGTCAAGTTCTGCTTGTAAGCACAAAGAGCAGGCCGGGATGGAAGACCAACGAAGGAGGTGCCGTCATCAAGAGACCGAATGGAGTGGCTGAGTCAACGAGGAGCATCTTTAACCTCATACAGAGACGAAAATAAATGACGGAAACCCCATTTTGATACACAAGTTCTCATCTGCCACATATAGGACACTTAAAAGGGGCCTAAGGCATGGACACGGCGTATCCGTGGGAAGCTAGGGAGTTACAGTAAGAGCAGAGTGCCCGACCTCACTCCTACCCAGAACTACCTTTTTCAGCTGATTACAAGACTGGCACGTGATACTTGACTTAAAATCGAAAATAGGCACTATTGCACGAAGGTGAATCCATGCGGAATGTCAAGAATGCCCTTGTGTTGCCCAACACAAACACCCAATCACGAAATCTCCTCAGTCTAGCTGTCCCCTCCGATCACCGATGAGGTGGGTGATCAACCAAGGTGAGACAGCCATCGCTGGTCGACTGTGGCACTAATCGCATGGCATCAGATATTTTTCTTATCAAGGACCAGATAAAATCTCGTCTTCTGTGACCATTAAATGATAACCTGTAGAAACAAAGCCCAGAGAAGACTGTAATTCCACTGAATTTTCTGAACTCAAGCTCGGATCAAATTCAAAAACAATTTTGATATCTCTAAATAAGAAGGAATCTCAACAATAGGCATTAACGTACCATAGAACTTGTGCCGATTCACCTCGCCGACTGGGCTGTTGTCATCTTCGAGGTCGAACGTGCCTGAGTATTTGTCGTAATCGAACTTGTACACACAGTGTAGTGGCTCGGTTACGGTTGCATATCTGAACAGCAGAACGGCTAATTGAATTAGTTCATGTAATTTCCAGAGGCTCTCTATCGTTGGCAGAAAGATCGCCTTGATTGATTCATTTTTCTCACTTGAAGCCCAACCCAAAAACACCACATCAGAAGGAAAATAGGGGAGCATACAAAGCACTTTACTAGTTGCTCGGACTTTGCAAGCTTATTATGGAAGTTGAGGAAGGGTTCGTACCGTTGCAAAATATGGTTTCCATCACGACTGTGCCGCGTGCAATCGAGCCATAGTCCGTGCTCGTGGATCGAATTGTACTCACGCAGATTCACCACCTGAACTTAGTCAATTTCTTGGAAATCATAATGAGCAAGCGTGTCGTTTCTAGACACATTTCAATAAGTTCATATCGTTCTCATTCAGTTGGAACTCATCTCATAGATGGATTGTATGAAGTGCAGTTTTGTAAACAAAATTTTGAAGACCAGAAAGCAGCGATCTTCGACAAGGTCCACAAGGTGAACTACCCTCAGTTTCCAGGGGGAACTGCTTCCACTTTTTGCTCAAATGATATGGATATGTGATAGATTGTATGGATCTGACAAAAAAAATTATAAAAAAATTCGGAAAAACCTGAATACCTAAACTGAAATTTCCTCTTATGCTTTTGTTTTCAGGAACTGGACTTGATTAGATACATCTGTAGTGTCCTTTGGAAGAATTCTGTTCTACTCTTTTATCTCGAGAATCCTTCTGGAAATCCTGTTGGCCTTCAGTGGTTGAGCAATGCAGGAATGATATAATCGTATGAAGCAGAATCATATTTTCCGTAATAGGGAACTTAGCAGTCCATCTTCTGTATCACAAGTTGGAAAGATGTGCTTCTACTACCCTTCCACTAGATCCTATCCGATGACCAACACGAGTTTTTGGCTGTTGTTGTTGTCCAACATTATCTTTTCACGTGAGTGGAGAGCGTTGGGTTTCCGAAAGCAACCGAACAAGATTCAATGGACAACAATCAAGCGTCACAAGACTTTGGAATGGAACATTCCAGCGTCAAAACACGCGGTTTTTCCCCACTTTCCTGACCTTCAGAACCGACCTTCAGAGGTAATGATTGACTCACGAAATCCATCTAAAGCTGTTTTCTACTTGAAGTACATATGTGGATCGAGATTAAGGCCTTAGCAATATTAATTCACCTAGCAGGAGGCCACCTAAGTTCTTTTTCGGTCCATCCGCTCTTTCAATGCTTCTAGTGTGCCGTTCGCTTTGAAGACAGGTGACTGGAGCGGATAAGGTCAGCTACGACCTCGCACCCACAAAACCGAGTTCCACTGTTCAGGAAAGCACTCTTCTGGGCCTATAACTGCTTAACAATCGGGAACGAATTTCACGTTTTGCAGGGGCACTGCAGTGGTATGAACCCATCACTTTCTTCCCTTATACTGGAGTCTGAGCAGGTTTTCGAGGGCTTAAAAGGCGTGCGGTCGGCTTGGAAACGCGAAAATCGATGAGTGGAAGAATAGAAACTCATGGGGGAAGTAAACTCTCAAAAATCCAGGAAAGTCCCCCCTGTAACCCCTGTAACACTTATGAATTGTAAACAACATTTCAATCCACTCTGGTTCAATCAATACTGGCATGTTTTCCGCTTCAGTAAGTGAGGTCGTCGCTCAAAGCTCAAGTGGATCGACCCAAAAGAGGAAAGGGTTTTCACGTTATTGATTGAACCAACTTCATGAATTAGAATTAATCGATCAATATCTCACCTGCCAGCTGGGTGTTAATATGGCTGCGATGCTTAGCCCCATGGCAATCACAGACAATATGATAGCGAATGTAAGCGAGCCCTTCCGGGCGAAATCCGCTCCAGACGACATACGTCGCTAAAAATCAATGGCGATCAATAAACGATACGTTAAACGATAATGGTTCCATTCAAAATCACATAATGGGCAAAACACGCTCTCGCAATACCAGTTTTCACAAAAGAAAGAGCCTCCCTTCATGACAATATGGTTCAGTGATCAATGAATGGATTAAAAAGTGAACGGCCTTGTACGAAAATCAATAACTTCTTCAAAAACTAACATTTCTCATTCCGGAAGCCGCAGAACGCTGTCGAGAGTAGTATATTCGAGTATAATTGTGTGGAGGGGGCCTCTAACCGGGGGCGGCAAGTTACAGTAGACGTCGCGCATTAGTCAGAGAGCAAATAGACGGCAGACAAGCAGAGAGAGCGTCATAGGGACGTAGAATTGAAGAGGTTTTCGGAAGAGTTACAACGAGTGCAGATCAGGGTGGAGTTCAGTGGAAAACTGGATCCGAGGAGTCCATTCCTTGATAATGTTTGCTACTCTGCCTTTCATACCCAGATGGGCCAATTTCCAGCATATCAAAAAGCTACTGTAGCTAAATAGGAGCTGCAGCTCAAGCTTTCTTTTGCAGCTTTCGCTTCGTTCTATCGCGTCTAGGGAGCTTTCAAGAGTTTGAAGATAAAGAGAGGAATTGTTAAGCTTCATTGACTTCATTTCTGTGCGATTGCTGGACAGGTGAGTAACTGCTTAGAAAAATGTTCGGTACAGAGTTGTAGTTGCTGCCTACTGGGGTAGCTTAGGTATCCATAAAGGGTTTCTGCCAAAAAGCTGTTTTTCGGACCATGCACCGGGATAACGCCTAGAGGGTGAGGAACGATTTCGGCTAATTTGGAGTTTTTCGATGTACATTCTCGATTAGCGTGAGCCATTCGTTCAGAAGTGGCCTGGGAAGAGGGCTGCCAGTCGGAACAGGAAGAGTCAGAGAAAATCGGCCTCAGCTGGATAAAAGTTATTTTCGAGCGATCCAGAGCCAGAGAGGGGAGTATAATGAACATGTCTAAAACACTGCATAATGAAGGCAGCGCGAGGGTAATAAAGGAAGTCATGGAGTGCTTTTTATTATTATAGAGACTTAGTAGCTCAAAAGAGGTTCATACAAGGGCCAGCAGCCGTCCTCACTGCACATTACCCTCCTCTCAACCAGTTTCATTTATGTCTCTTTTTGAAGTCCTATTCAGAAGGAACGTCAGAACTTATCCTTAAATAGGAAAGTTTCTATTGGTAAAGAAAAAACGAGAACGGGAAAGAAAGAGCTCGAGTGAAGTTGATAACATGTGATGGTCGAGGAGTCCTCAGAAGGTGTTTTGCAAAGTCGTGCACGAATGGCAAATATTGTGACCAAACACGGTGCATCCACGTCTTTGAAGGAAAATCATTTGATGAAATCAATATGAAATAAATACCGAAGTAGGAATAGCATTGATTGTACAGTTACCACTTCTCTTCACGTCGTTGTAACTGTGAAAAGTTAATTCGAAACTACTCGATTGAGTTATCGATAGTGGGTTGATTAGACATCAGAACGAGGTGTGGGAACCCTAAGCAGCCAAACACCCCTTCGATGAAAGAATCCTTCTTCCCCTTCCCCGAGTCCGCTCTAGACTTCGGAACCATTTTCGTTGAAGTGAACTTGAACTCGGCCGAAGGGATGATTGGGACCATTAATTGGGACCATTAATCATAAAAAAGTCTGTCGAACAGAGAAACTGTACTTGACGACCGCTGAGCACACAGCTAAAGAAAGCTATGCTAAGTAGGAGAAGTCGGTTACGTTCTATGTTCCCTAAAGACGTCCAGGTCCACATCAACTTGTAAAGAGAGTCCAAAAGAATCTGCTTGTTGCTGGTCTATGGGACAATAAAGCAACAGTATGGAATGCTATGACGATCATGAAAAGAGGGCTGTGTTGGAACTTTTTTGTTGACCGAATGGAGTGGAAGATTAGGCCAATGTGCTGTTCTTACTACAGAAACTTCAGATAGATGAAGCGATTCAATCATTCTTCCTCCAACAACTCTATAAAGACCATTGAGCTGTATCAGTCGCTACTTCTACCAAAAACGAATGAAATTGGTCTGGAAAGAAGATGGAGAGTTGCAAAGCGAGGGCGTCGATGAATCTGGGCGGCTTTTGTGTATTCGAAAGACAGCAGTGGCTACGATTAGCTAGGATTTCATCGACGCCACCTTGAAGCCAAGTCTGGAATCGACGATTTTGGGCCAGACACCCAACGAGTCACGAAATAAACAGAGAAGAGGTCGGTTCAGACCAAACAGCCAACAAATCACGAAATAAATGGAGAGCAGATGGGTAGTTGTAAAAATACATCAGGTTTCGATCGATTGTGCAATAGTTAGTGCCATCATCAGTCAAAATAGAATACTCAACGACAGATAATAGGAGATTATGAAAGGGACTTGCTCCTGGATTGTTACAGGCAGAATTCCCGAGATTTTTAAACAGAGGAGCTATGAACACCTCTTGAACAAGAGCCCATCTGCCCACTTCAATGCCTGCTTCATACTTGTATCTGCTGATTTTCTGTAAGGGTCAATGAAGACATGGAAACATTCAAACAAGTAGGCAGGAAACCAAATCATTCTACTTGCTGTTTCCTCAAGCATTCAACATGTGGAAAATTTCTGACGGCTTATCCAATAAAGATTTTTTCAGAGGTTATTCTATGAAGAAGTGTACTTCTGTAAATATATGATGTCAAAAGCTCACAGAGAAGTATTATTCACCAAATAATTTTTATATAACAAGCTGTGTTCCAAATTTTATCATCATTAGGGAGAGATAAGGCTTCGCTCAAACATTGATGTTTTTCGAACTGCAGAACTGAAAAAGAAAACATCAGATTCAAAACTCAAAAATGATGTCATATGTAGGAATGTTGTCGTTGTAAGTTGGTATAAAGGTGTTGTAGGGAAATGGGGGTGGGAAGAGCACAAATCGGCGATAATCGGCTCCGATCACTGTCAGGGAACGCCTCGAAGGTCATCGACAGAAGACGGAGAGAGAGAGAAGATGGGAGAGGTGGGAACGAAACATTAGCAATGAAGAGTCGAGGACGATACGTGGCGATGGTCAGGGGTTCCAAGAAAATTCGACTGCCATTAGGGCACGATGACGACATCGGTGAAGGTGAATACCTCAAGGGGATTCCCCATTGATAGCTTGCCTATCCTAATACGCCTAATCAGGTATCAACTGAAGCCATGATAGATAAAGTTCGAGGAATGAGTTCGTAGATTTTTCATTGAGAACTGTCCAATACCTAATGAGATCATATGGAATACCACCCGTTCGAAGCAATAGCAATAGGAAATGGATGGGAATGAGTTCATAACATTAGCAAGACGCTATCGAAGGTGACATGGCGTGTGACAACGAAGCAGGTTCCGCCTTCGCAAGCGATCGGTGACGGCTCGATTCAAACGAAAAGACGGAAAACAGTCCTTAAACTAATGGGAACGCAGGTTATTACTTTGACAGATTAAGACCAAGGTTCCTAGGAGTAGTAAAGCATGTGCAGTAATTAACGGGCTGTCCATTCTTGAAGGCACGGTTTACGACAAAAATGACCTTTGAGGTATGCCGCTAAAATGGATTTGTAGGACCCCGTATGTCGCTTGAGGCGCTGCCATACCAGGAGACGGCCCAGTGGGGACTTCATAAAGGCTCAAAGATTGCATCGCGTGTGTCTTCGGACGAGTTTCACCGAAATTGTCGAGGCTGCACCACTTGCAAGAAAGCCAATGTACGGAGATCAAAAACTTGTTATGACCCATAGTGACAGTGGACCATAGTTCTGTAGAGTTCTGGCTTGATGTAGTCAATTGTTTGCGCAATTGCAACAACTGGAATCTCGTCCAAATACTCCTTCCATGTGATTTCCGTCATGGTAACCTCGTCCAACCTCTAGAATCCCTGCCTTTAGAGAGCCTTATTTTCCTTGAAATCGGCGAATTTTCTCGCTTTCTTCACTACCGATGAACTATTTCCAGCCTATACTACCGCTTTTTGACTAAAAAGGGGTACCTCAAAGTTATCGTGAACTGTGCCTTTGAGCTCACTCTGACCCATCAAGAATTTCAACTGTCAAATGTCTTCGCTAGACATGCATTCCAATAATGATTTATCTACCTCGTTGAGAGACTCTAAGAGAGGATGTCGGGGGGTCATTCACTCAGTATCTTTGGCGAAGATCAAGGCGAATGCCACTGTAAACAGGCGCGTCGCATAAAGGAGAAGAGAGAAGAGAAATAGGAGAGGTCAATGGAGTGCAGTAGATGGCCACCACGATCGCCGCGGCAGTTCTCAGTAGCTCGGCTAGGGCCATTAAAGTGCTATTATTATTAGACATTGTCAGGTATTCGAAAGCATTCTGAGGGTGATTGACAGTTCTTCCTAACTGTGGGCTGCCACGACACGCTAGTGCTGGTAATTTGAACCCGCTGAAGGTGAGGCAATTTGAAAATAAATTCGAGCGGTGTAGAGCTTTTCATAGTTAGTAAAATGGTTTCAGTCGAGTCTCCAGCTTGAATAGCAACCGCTTTCGGTAGCTATTAGGTCGTTCTACTGATGATGTCGTTTTTCATTCTAAAAAATTTCAAGAGATTCCACAACTTTGAATACTGCCGTAAGTCATTCAAAAGGTATTAGTCTCCCTCGATGAAAACCATCTTTTCCTCTAGGATTAGCTCCAATTAGGGCAGAATACGCTATCTGCGAAGCTGAAGTCGAGTCTGCGAGATTACCTTCAATAAATTAATCCTCATGTTCTACAGCAGAGGACCTCTTCTCAGCATTTTACCATTGTCTAGACCAGCAATCCCTCTTGTTCCTTTCTTTTCGAATTCCGTTTTTCCATCGAAGAGTGAAGTTTCGAAAACTTTTCCGCATCTTAAGTCACTTATTGAATAGCTGTATTTTGTCATTGGCTGCTTTCATAGTCCGCAGGCAGGCGCGCTGGCGCGCAGGCA
>UZAF01000195.1:0-11890 GCA_900617895.1 Haemonchus placei | reverse complement strand
ACAGGTCCTAGTTTTAATGTACTATTTTGTTAAGAGATTAGTGTTAAATACTTTCCTGAAATTGGTTTGCTTTTTTAGCTCTCTATTCGTTTTCGGGGATGTTATGTCTGTGTAATCATAATTTTGGCCCACCCTGTACTCATAGGGCGAACAGGTTTTGCCAGAAGTGAGAAGCTGTTTTAACAAGCGTAGGCTTTTCTCCTCCATCCTCCGTTACTGACAACATCTTATTCTGTACATTGTTCAATGGGGTACCAACTTACCCTATTCCGCTGCTAATTCACCGGAAATTCCGTTCAACAATCTGCAGCTTCCGCTGTAAATGACAAACCCCCTTCCCCCTTGTCCCCCTCTAGTCTGATTAGTGAAATTGTAGCATTCTGCTCTGAAAATAATATGCATGCCTCAATCGACATTTCAGCTTCAAAGAAACTTGGTCACACCGACTCTGCTTACATTTCATTTTTAATCCCCTTCAAGTACAGAGATGATTCTTTATGCATCTCTATACGCCATGCAAACCCTTATATTCACCTCGAAGCGGCCTAGATCCAAGAATGTGTTACCAAGTGGTTCATCCTCCCACTTATGATCCTCTACCGCCCCCCTTCCAACGACTCAAATATTTCCTCTCCTCGCATGGAATCCCATTTCTGCGCTAACAACTATCTCCAGATTCCAGAGGATCCTCAACTCTCTCTCGTCCTTGCAATCGTTAATGAAACTTCTGGCTATATTCGCAATCTCGACGAGTTTTTTTGCTTTTTGCATGGGAATTTCTAATACATTCCATTAGATGCGTGAGGCGCCTTCAGGTTTTTTCCTCATTCCGTAATTCACTATGAGTGGCAACATCGCCTTTTTGATGTGCCATTTCAATTTGACTCTTTCATTAAAAGAGGTTGGCACGACAAGGGCTAAGGAGAGAAATTGACGGTTCTCACAAATGTTTCTCATCTGAGAGAAGAGAGAGAAAACTTATAAAAGGCATCTGCTACTCTTAAATAGTGCATTCTTACCTATGAACATTTTATGAAAATCCCCTATTATTCCCTGCAATCACTATCTCTTCAGGTGTAAACCCCATAAGTTTATTCTTAATACTGTTAAATACAGCAGATGATTTTGCGCTTCGGCAACTCCCAAACGTCGTATCGTCAGTCTGATCTGACTGACGATTCTGATTCGACGGAAATGGTTTAGCGGCAAGTGACTCACACACATACATGGTCTTGGATCGAGCCTCGGATCGGTATCCGCTTAGGCCAGTTGGCCAAAGCGGATACCGAACCGGGACTCGATCTTATAACCATGCGTGTTTGATTATGAGTGAGCTTCAAGTCGGTTAATTGGCACCGGACTTACCTGGGGTGATAAAAGCACTGCATCGCACATCGGTTGAAAACCCCATTTAGTTGGGTAGCTCACAGACGCGTTCTACTATGGCGAATAGATCTCGAATGGGACGTATACCAATAGCACCAAAAACTTTACCCTCCATGTGTCAGCTTATTTGGCAGGCTTACCAATTCACTTGACCTTTTTGCTAACCTTTGTTCTTCCACAACTTTAGACTTGTTTTGCATTATAAGATCTTCCGTGGAAGGTTTGTTCCATCCATTTATCATTGACTCTCACTAATTTATTATAATTGTACCTCCGCACGGAAATTGCCACGCTTGCCGGAAATGTGTTGTATTCTTAGCTCAGAAGAGAAGATCTATCAACGAAGCCAGATCATATTGAAAAAAATCTTGTTTTCTGTAAAAAAGGTCTATTCGAAGGTACATTAAGGTAAACGAACGCGTCTCTATACCGCCGTGCCTCCTGATAAGAGTATCTTTCCCTCGCCCTTCTGGATGAATTGAATTTATATTCGCTTTCTTCAAAAAAAAAACTTTTGCTTTCCAGAATCCCAAGGAAAACCTTCCTTTCTCCTAGAAAAAGTTGACCTTGAAAATTTGCCTTTGGGTGCCTCTCAAATTGGTCCTTGTCAGATCACTACATATTCAACATCTTACTATAGCTGCAATCAGCTGATTCGCTCGAATACTCTCCAACTCTAAGCAGCAGAGCAATAAACTGTTCTATGCTTGAAACCCGACCTACTGAATTAATCTAATATATCTCCCTCTGTAGCATATCTTCTTGCAAAGGGTACCATGAATCAGCTGGACCTTTAAAGCTTTACAAAACTTGGATTTATCCATTCTAAGTTAAACGTGAATAGCGGGATTTAAAAAAGGAATCGACTCATTCAAAAACGAAAGAGTCGAAAAGCGCTTCTGCCGTTTAATTGCATGGTAGCAGTGTTGCTGATCCATACTAACCATCCAGAATGCTAGTTGCTGTCTGTGATCTATTTGCAGCGCTACAGCCTTTACTATAGTCAAGCAACTTGTTTTCGTCTTCATTTGGATCCACTTTGGTAAATTGCTTTCATTACACGAAAGGCAAAGCCTAATCTACTTATTAGAACAAGTGGTCTGCTGGCCTGTTTTTGGAGCTTGTCAATTCACCGACTGAAATGTTAGATTACGCGAAGCCTCTTTTGAACTGCTCTCAGGGCCAAAATGGTACCATCAAGTGAAACATCACTGAATGCTAGGTTTCAGATTGAAATCCGAATTGATACCGGGCTTGGCTAGCCAAAACGTCTATCCTCCCAAAGTCGTTAAAATCTCACCAGCCCTAATGAAAACATGGACGTCACCCTCACCTCCGTAGATCACTGTTTAGCCACTACACACTTGAAGCTATACAAAGCTTTACAGCAGTTCTGATTAGAAGTGGATTGGCTAGCGAAATAACCCTAGCTTCGTGGAATCCAGCTAGCTTTTGTGAAACTCGTGATCATTATGAGCACCCTGGATTCCTCAAGAGTCGGTCCCTTTCGTATGTTCTGTAGGATGAGACAAAAAGAAGAAACAGTCATGAAAGCAGAAAGCTTTAAGATTTTTTGCTAGAAATAGAAGAAATATTGCAATTTATGTCCACTCACTTACATATTAGGTTGTAACATAAGTTCGTAGAGTTTTTCACAAAGATTTCTCTGAACAAAAAGCAATAATTGTAATAATAAATTATTAAATAAGTTATTATAATAAACAGCCAATGCACGAATTGTTTGCCGACCGTGCTCCTTCAATAGTGCCTTCAGATGCTCTTGATCGAATTTTGCAGGTCGTCCGCTTCGAGGCGTGTCTTCAAGGTCAAAGTCGCCATTTTTAAGCTTTGCGAACCATTTTTGTGCAGTAGACACACCTATGTAAGACACCTTCCCCGTACACACTGCATATGTCCCGAGGTGTTTCGGCAAGAAAAGCAGATGTCGAAAATGCTGATTTTTTCCTCTTAGATATTCCATTTCTGAGCCAGAAAAAAGACGAACATCTAAATCCCTCAAAAAAAACAGATAAGACAGTTTTGTAGAGGAGAAAGAGCTCTTTCGAATGATTATATACACTTTGCAGAAAAACAAAAGAAGTCGTTGTAAAACAACTCTAACCCAAAACTCTACGAACTTATGTTACAACCCAATACATTCGCATAATACAAGGCATCCAACTCCCTTCGGAAGTCAGACTCACTAAACTCTTGAAAAAAAGAATCAGTCAGCTCCCGTATTCTGATTGCATAGCCTATCGTAAGCACCTTAATTACCGAGGGAACTACAAGTACAACAGTGACGGAATTGTTAAGAGATAGCATGAAGAGCAACATTAACAGAGTGAGAGATAACCGTAAAATTGATTAGAGACCAACAAAGGGGAAGTCGCGTGAGCTCTCACGAGGTAGAGGGCACAGCTGACTTCGTGCTGAAAGGGAGACAGTGATACCTGCGAGCCTAGTTCGCTGCTCGCTCCCTCGCTCATGGTCACCTCTTGGAGCCAACTTTGCTACTTCGAATAATAAGGACCACCCAAACTACGCGCCATACCTTCCCAACTATAGACTCTCAAAGTGACGTCATTTCAATAATGAAAACTCAAAATGCTCAGTGTGTTCGTGATCTGATGCAATTGGTTCCCTTTTTGCGATAATCGCCTCAGTGAAACCCATGGCAGGTGCAGGTCTTACATATTAGGCATATAACCAAATCTACTGAAAGTTAGCTGTCTAAGTTAATCATTCCCAGTAATGCACGACAGAACTTTTTAGAACCTCTAGCAATGAAAGGCTTAACCAAGTTATAGGGAAAGTTCTCGAGCTTCGAATACCAACAATGATTTCGTGGGTATGGGTTAAGATGCCCGCACCGCTGTTCGAGACGACACATCCAGGCTCAAACCATGGTTTATGGCTGGAAAGTTTGGATAATCGACAATGACTGTTCATGCTTTTTTCCATTTTTTTTCATTTTTCAGTGTATCTACATGTCCCTAATGGATCTGTTATTCGTTCTTCTGAACTTAACCGTCCTAGTATCGTCCGCGTTAAAACTTGGACAATGTAGATGTAGAATTATCAATGCAGGTGACGTAAAACTGCTGATCTAGAGCACTATTTCATATGCACTTCATTTCTGAAGCTGATAGGCATGCCAGTAGAAGGTGCAATGCACTTATCTAAAGCGCCGTCCCTTGCTATGGATGTCCTTACCCGAATCTACCGACCACTTATTGGAGTCACACTTTTACCCCGAACTCTCTGGCTTGGGAATATAGTGACTTTGACTTGGTGCAACTTCGTTGACTCTGCTCTAGTAAACAAACAACAGTGAGGTACGGTATCCATGTGCCTCAGCCGTTCCAACATGCACTTCATAATGTCACGAGCTTGACAACCTTATGCTTCACTTCACCCGCTGTTTCTTGCTAGATGGTCAGAGCGTTCACGACGAAAGTTTCGCTTCAGACGTCATTGCGAAGGCGTTGTCACCTCAAATTGATTATTGTCTTCTTGCATTCCTCAATCTCTGAGCCCTGTTTACTTTATTGCCTTCTCTAATGCACTTCAAATGCTCCTGCTATTCTTGGATTCTCTGGTCATGTAAGTTTCTTGCATCTCGAACGAAATGGCACATTTCAGAGTCCTGGCAGCGGGTGAAAAGCTAACAGCTTATCAACAGCTCCGATTACTCGAAGGATTAATTTTTGTGGTGGTGGGAAGAAATACGGACCGAAGCATATGCTATCATCCAACATTTCCTTGAAGGAGCATAATTACTAGCACTATGTGAGGATGCTTTCATCGAGTTTCTTAAGAGCCTCTCTGTGAACAACTGCAAATGTTTCGGCCTATGGTCCTATTCACAAGACTGCTCTTTCCAAACCTCCAGAAATGGCTGCCAGACAATGAGCAAGATGGAGTACTTCCTTCTTTCCCCTTTCCTGACGACCATTTATGAACTTTACCTTACTCGGGCTAGAAAGGAGACGGCTGAGCAGAAGTGATAGACTGAGATCTACTGATAAAGTCGTTCAACATTCTTCTTAACGGTTTTACAGATTAATCTTCGTTTTGATGGGGCTTTCCTTCAACTTCAATCGTATGACATAACTTCAGCGATGAACTATTGTCGGGTTTTCAGTTTCATGACGGCCAGATTAAGAGGATCCCTTCCATAATTACTGAAAAAATGGAAGGTTCTCATCACGTCTTTCCAACCTGGCCCCATGAGCATTAGCTACAAGGACGCTTCCCAAAACTAATCCTACGTACATGGTTAGCAGGGTAGAAGGCAACGGTTCGGTGGGTGCTGTCATAGATGACAAGAATGGGGCCGCAGCATTTTTTCTCGAAATTTGCTTCACTGCGTACTTCACGCAGTATTGTCGATGGAGCTGCTTTATGTCCAGTTCCTCAGAAATGCTCGAGTACCTGGTGGATTCCTACGTCCCAGCAAATAGATATAGCGAGTGGACAATGGGGCAAAAAAGCGAAATTCATCACGTGTCCGCTTTGACCTGGTGCTTTTTTCTACTTTTTGGGATATCGGAACCCTTGAAACCCAAGAGTCATGATCAGTTTGTAGGGTATCCATACTGCAAAAAACTTGAAGTGGCTAGGCGTCTCCTATAAATTGCGCTAAGAACTTTCCGAAAGCTCTCAGAAATTCTGATCACCGAGGGCATAGTCGTACATTCCAATGTTTTCATTTTTGGGCATAGCTCATGTAGCCCCAATTGCTGTGCTATAGCATGCTGACCTGTCTAGACTAATCATTCCTTTTACCCCTTGGGGGCTGTTCAATGGATAATCAAACTCGTCTGAGAACTTAGAGGCACTGACTTCGACCTTGGCTGGTCACATTTTATACTTCACATGCGCATTCGAAAGCCATTACGATTCTGAACACGAGTATAAAGGAGGCTGATCAACGTTAGATGACTTTGTGGTTTATCATTCATTTTCATTGTCATATGATTTATGGGTGAGTATCATCCCAATATAATCTCAGAACTGTAATGTAGAATCATTCCGAAGCTTTCTCAGGTCAACCCGAAATATGAAAGGATTTTATACTGTTGGTATAGGTACATGGAAAGAAGCATTCATCATTTAAAAGACCGTGAACCATAGAGAACAGGAAATGTAATAGAATCAAACTACTTCTTCTTTTTTGTCATGATAGCAAATCTCGTTCCCCAAGACAAATTGCCTTATGGCTCACCAACTAAGTTGATTGAGGACTTTATTTGCTTCAGGCCTCGAATGCGAAGCCTTCCTATCCTCTCATGGTCAGAAATAGGACTTGCTGTCACGTCTATGCTTCATCAATTCCACCACCAACTTGAATCAGCATTCAAAATTCTTCCTTGTTGGCCTTTTCCCAGAGTGTCACACCTCTGGAAGGGTTTACGTGAAGATGCCCACAGAGGCCTTTCCATATAGCTGTGACTTGGAGATTGGGAAGGGTGAAGAAAATTGGTGAAAAGTGCAAGGCCTTCCCACCATCACACTGTCTGTCACCCCACTCAACTGTTCCAACTGCTCCTTCTGGCCCATTCACAGTTTTTCCAGCCCTTTCGTGAGCAGCTAGATGGGCTGGCAATAACTGACACCGATTCATAGTAATGCGACCCCTCTTAGTAAGAGTGTTGTTCTTCGCCAGAACTATTACTACCAACTACTCCAACTTATCAACTTATCAACCAGTAAAGCAGGGAGTCACCAAGTTTCATAAGCAAAAATTATGCGAAAATTTTTGCCGTGTTTATCACAAAAGTACAGAAATTATCATTAGTTCTGGGACGTCAGGTGAACTGATATGTCTCTAATTATGTCATCGCATACTCTTAGAGTTCGTTCTAAGGAGTATTAATACATTAATGCGTCTGCTTTCTTACGTTGCACCTGCTACACATTAGAAAATGGTGTCGACACGCGATATTCGCTTTTTTCCCTATTATCCTTGCATATTTCGAGTTCATTTTCTCATTCTTTGTCAACCTCCGTTGTCAGCAAGCAACCAAACCCAGCGTAGGGAATCACGGTCTCAAGTAAAACCGAACATTTTTCATTGGTGTATGATTCGGAAATGTTTCCCTTGTCATAACTGCTGATCCCTTTCAGCGCTTCCCCGAAAGGGGTGAGGCACAAAGTCTATTGGCGCTGATCAATATCGTTCTAGGGTTCAAAGTCCCGTCAATGAACAGGGCGCTGTTCCCCACGCCAAGGAATCGAAGACCAGGTGGACCGGATACGTCATGCGATTTTTATGACCACTGGTGGACCCGGTTTCCTTATGAGTAGATCCGTCTATTCGTCAAAATATCGGCATGTCGGCCTCTGCTCAGACTTTTTCATGAAAACTCTAAACGAAAGGAATGGTACGTGTTGTGCGCCTCGAACAGCAACCGTTACGATGACTTGCAATGTCCGCCCAAATATTAGGTCAGCGTTTTCCCCCTAGTTGAGTTCGGTAGGGATAACGCGACCCTCCAGGGGTAACAGGCTTGACCGGGCTGAGCCCTAATATTATTAATTTTTCATTTGATTAGTCATGGTAGAGATGGTGTTGTGACAAGCGCAAGGCACACGCATGGTCATGGGTTTGGGCCAACGAGGTCCTCTACTCCTCGATTACTTGATACCAGATTCGTAGGATAAGCCCTGACTTGTACATCAGCTAGACTTGATCACTAGAAGTCATTGTATAGCCGCATGTACTCCATACGCCACTGTGATTCTGTATCGGAGTCGAATGTGGAGGCGCACTCCTCTAACAGAATTAATGGACGCCAAAAGACCTTCTCATAGGTATAGATCTAGTCGTATATTTGAAACCGACGTTTTCAGCGGTAAACTCATTAATTGATTCCTTTATTGGGTTGTCTCAACTCTGATTTCAATCTGCTGTATTTGAAGGCAACGTTCACAAAGAAGTTAGGGTACCCTTTTTTGACGGGAATCGATGGAACTACTCTAGAATAAAGCGATAACAACGAAAAAAGCGCAAAAAACGA
The DNA here is from genome assembly GCA_900617895.1 of Haemonchus placei. NCBI lineage: Eukaryota > Metazoa > Nematoda > Chromadorea > Rhabditida > Trichostrongylidae > Haemonchus > Haemonchus placei. Next base: position 3,479 of record UZAF01000195.1, on the reverse strand, counting down.
TGAACAAAAAGAATTACAAAGGGTCAAAAAAAAGTTTCCAGTTCAGGACGAGTTTCACATTGAAAGAACGGCGGTTAGGGAGTGTTTGAGCGAATGCACGAAGGCGACGCAATGCACCCCCCCCCCGTCCCCCTCTGCAATAGCAGACAACACATTGCGTCTCTGGCAATTTGCCAACCAGCTTATCGACTTTTCACCAACTTCGCTCCAATGCGAATGCGGTAAAGGACAATTAGAACTCGTTGTCACCCTAGCGAAGGGCGGAGGCCCCCCCCCCGTCCCCCTTTGTTCCTGCCCTTATTGTGCCCTATCCAGCCTTTTTCCGACCTCATTCCTGCACAAATGGTATCAGAGGAGGCTTCGAATTCAAACCATGTGCAAATCTTCGAAAACACTTTTTCGTGAACAGTGCCTTTAAAATGCACAATTCTAGAAACGAAAACTATAACATCATTAGACAGTGTGATGGTCTTAGAAAGTAAACTAAATATGGCCAAATGTAGCAATTATGCCTCATCTCTGAATTAGCTAATAAATCTCTGAAAGACGTTTTGTGCCTGAAAACGATTGAATTTGCTGGATTCACTGAATCGTCGATATGCAAGAACCGCCCTAACAGTGAACAGGTTGAGCCTGGTGGCAGTTTTGGGTTAGATCCAGGAAAAGCTAGCAATTTAGGCATATCGCCTCTATGTAGTGATAGAAGGGAGGAGGCTGTAGAGTCGGGAAATTTTAAATGCAGATCAGATGCTGAGAAGACTGTAAGTCATGGATGGGCCGAAGAAGGTTTGGCTAGACTGAAAGGGAGAAAGATCGTAATATTTGTTCAATTTTTCAGCCTTCGGTAATCGTGTACATTTCCATTGTAGTTATTTTGAACTTTCTCAATCAGATTTTCTTCTTTCTGAAAGGGCATAAAACCACGGTCCTATTTCCAATTAACGAAAGAACATAAGTTTTGTATACTCGGATCTGTTTTTTCAAAGCCAACGAAGCAAAAACATGCTCATCCCAGTGGAATCGTTAATGAAGCCCTGATTTGTAAAGATTCGTATTCAAGATGCCTTTCTAGAATCGTGAATGAATAGCTCTACTTAGCGCTACGTTCTAAGCTGGTGTTTTTGCTTATCCTTGAAACTTAGTCTCGTAACAGTGCGGCCTTTATTACACTGCTTATGCTAACCTCAATGACCTCATAGATCCTCAATGACCGTCACTTACTCTATATGTACTTTTAACACACCAGCGAATTTCCATTATTAATTCATAGTGATATCTGAGACAATCCTTACTATACTATATCCTTACTATATACTTACTATATATAAACCATATCCTTGGTGTGTCTGTTTGTTTGTCTGTTTGTTTGCCTGTTTGTCTGTTTGTCGTCGCAAGTTTCAGTATCATCTGAAGAAACACCTGCAGAAGTCTGGTCAAGTTTGGAATGGGTTGAGCATAGAGAAAGTGCAACAGAGCACATGTGAGCCTAGCGGAGCTCCGCCCCCAAGGGGCGGGGCATGCGTCAGAGTGGGGCGGGGTCATGGGCTAATTCTTCTCATTCGGTCTCATAACAGTCTAGATGCCGGGAAAAAATGTGCAAAGGTGAGGGATGGGTCAACAACCAAAGTAAAGGATCCTTGCTATATATGATGAATAAATGGCTATAATAATCGCATAAATTTGTCGATTGGTTCCCTGGAGTTTTCGTGATTTTGAGGCTCCCCGTGCAACCGAACATTCTTATTTTGATGTTTTATATCATTTGCATGAGCTATTTTGTTTTCCCAAGGTCTATGTGTTAATTTTTTTCGAGTTGTGTAGTTACCATTGCGAACTCACAAAGAAAATGCCCCAACGCAACAATAGATAAGCATCTTTTGCTGTTTTTCAAAAGATACGCGCAGAGTTCATTCCAAGTTAAACAGAAAAAGATTGAAGCCTTGATCAATCTCGTGTGAGGGATGCGCCCCGCATTCGACTTCCACAGAATCGTAGTGGCGTAGTGAATGCGTATGTGGCCTATACAATGAACTGTGATGGCCAGGCTATATAAATGTCGGTGAATTTATCCTCCCAGACGAATCTGCTACCAATTAACCGACCACGAATGGATGGAAGGCTCGGTTGGCCTGGGTGGATATCGAGACGGGATTCCAAATCCAAATCACGTAAATTTGCCATGTCTTCAACTCATGACTGTTCCTTTCATTTCAAGTGACGAAAATTTCTCTTTTTCTCTGATCAGCGTTTTGGTTTCAGAGTTATAGTGTTGTTGAACGTAATTTGTGAGATGATTCTAGAACAGAATGCACATGCTAAAAAAATAAATAAAATAGGTTTGAGAGTTAGGTTACTTCAGTCTATCGAATCGAAGCCACGACTTCTACTAATGAAGTATCGATAAAATTGTTAACATAAGCTAAAAAAAGCTCAGCTTGTTGATAAAATGTTGTTAGTTAGCGGTGGAAAAAACTGGTTTTCTAAATTTCCTCTGGAATGAATCTGTGACATCCAGGTATGTCATGTGTGGCGCTGCTAGAAAACGGACCAGGTAGATCGTAAAAAAGGTCCAAAGACTGTATCCACTGTATGCCACACCCAGACATGGACGAGTTCTAAAGACACTATCGAAGCCAGACATTCCCGTGGGCACACCTGTTGAAAATTCGAACAACTAGTCATGACCCATGACGACACCAGAAGGCGACTTTAAGCATTTTTGGCTCAATGTAGCCATCTAGCTCCTTACGCAAATGCAACGACTGAAATCTCGTCCGAGCCGGTCCTCTTCCATAACATTTCCATCATGGTCATCTCTTACAACCCCTGCTCTCACTACTATTGAGAAACCCCATATTTCACAAATTCTGTTGATCTTCTTGCATCGCCAACGAATCACCATTGTTCTTTAGCTACTATTCCGCTTTTCAATTGAAGAGTACCCCGGAACTCTTTTGAGCTGGGCTCTCAAACGTTTGAACAAGAATGATGGATTAGATCGAAGGATCAGAAAATTATCTAGATTTTTGAAGGACATGATAAACAAACATATAATTTTCTGATTAGACAATCAATAATAAGTTTCAATCAGAGATCAGATTTAATTTGATAGCTTGAACCCAATTTGTTAGCTCAGTAGTCCATCTTGAACATACCATTTAAAACGATTTCGATGAATTTCAAATTGCAGCCACTGTTTTTAAATATCAAAAATGATTCATAGTTCCGACAACTGGGTGGGATATACTTATTCGGAAAGATTAAGGTTGGGTCTGGTGAGTCACATACTCATTGTGCTTGATGAAAATTGCTAGGTTCGTACTTTTTCTCCCTCGTGTGGGTGGCTGCATGTCTGCCTGGGCATAGTAAGTTTGAATAATATTCAAGAAATACTTGCACATTAAATGAGCGAAATTTGACCCGAACGGCCTCATAAGTAGCGCACGTACGAGTGCATAAATAAATAAATAAATAAATAA
>UZAF01000194.1:0-11910 GCA_900617895.1 Haemonchus placei | reverse complement strand
TCCGACGAAGGCGATATTGCCGAAACGTAAGCCGTGTTGATAAACTGTTATTAAAATCTCGGAAGGCTAACAATACAACTTACGACGAAGTTCATTATGCCGAGATTAATCGAGAGTCGGACGTGGGATAATGAGTAAGTGTTCGCCCAATGCAACCACTTTTTTAGGCTTGATCCCCCGACCATGCCTGTGTGATAGTACGTCACTTGTCGCTACACCACCTCTGCTCTATTTGGTGACATATCACCGGAAACTTGGACGAATCCTCAGCCAAAGTGCTGCTCAAAATGATTATAGTAATTGATTTGTAAGTAATGGGTATTCAGATGATTTATGATCACTTGGATTGTACATGGGACTGATGTGGGCAGTATCAAACGACACACATTTCAGTCACCTTCAAGGGATGAGGTCTCGAACTAATGCCCGCTCGAGCAAATCGAACCCACCATGCGTGTGTGATAGTGCACCTCCTGTCCCTACAGCACCTCCTCTTCTGAATAACAAGTTAATGAAAAGTCAAACATCATGAAATAGTTCCTTGCTTATGTTTCTCATCACTCAACTTCCCTACACATGCTTTCCATTTTTTCCATTAATATTCTAGACCAATTTATTCAGGAAGGCTTCTCTGGTAATCAGCTAGCTTTTTACAACATTACATTGGAATTCTAGAAGCCTCTTCTTGAACGGATCAAGGGATGCAATATTGAGTTATCAATATTATCGCAACGAACTATTTCCATGAATTATTGTATTTTGATTACATTATAATTTTTTGACGTGGGTGGTGTACATAGTAGCAAGTGGCGCACTACCACACACGCATGGTCAAGAGTTCGAATCCCGGATTACCCGTTTAGGCCAACCAAGCCTTCCATTCCTCCGAGGTCGATTAATTGGTCACGACTCGTCTCGGAGGATAAGAGCCTTGACGTACATCAGCTGACCATCGCAAGTCTTTGTATAGGCCCCATACGCGTTTAATACACCACTAAAATTCTGAATTGAAGTCGATTGAGGGACGGGATCTTTTATTATAAATTATTATATCTACTATTTATCTATTTACCAACATGCGCTCATTTTCTCAGAAGCTGTGTATGATCGCTACAATTACTTTCCACTATCCCAATTTTTCATTCTAACTCTATTATATTGTACATATTATGCTGTGTTATATCATATCACATCATATCATATCATATGGTATCATTAGGATATTATCCCATGAGTAAGCCTTAATGAACTTTTCGAGATTGAAAGTGGAAGGAAAAGCTCACTATTTTTTTCCCAATTTTCTCGAAATCCTCATGGGATAATATCCTAATGCAAAGGCTTTTTTGATTGAAGTGACAGATCCATCTTGGAAATCTGCTCCTTACAGTTAGTACACTTTTAAAGCAGTTGCTTAAAGAACTCGTATAACATTTTTAGCGGTGGTTTTGTAGCCTTTGTTGTGTTGAGAGTAGCCCCTGGTTCTAGGCATAAACAAAAATCAAGGCCTTTTTAGAAGCAGAAGCAGGTGTCGAGCATGAAGTCTAGACAACCCTTTTTCACCAAATACAATGTGTCCTTTTTCTAGAACCTCGTCATTTAACCTAAGGTAATTGAAAACAATAGACATTGTTCCTTATAATATGATGACAGAGGAATGCGAAAAACAGTAGGCATCTAGGGGGAGCTACGAAATCCATCTCCATAGTGCAGCACTAAACTCATTTCCGAGTAGCTTCTCATCACGCTTTTTGAAAGCTTTCATTTTCACTCAGTATTCTCACACGTATGAACCACGAATCCTTGAGTAAAAATAAGCTTATATCTACATTACGAAGAAGCGCTACTGATGTCAAATCAGGAGGGAATAATGCACGGTTTGTGAGCACGTCTTTCAAATACTGGTAAGATGAAATTCATATATAAAGTTGACCGAGCATGCGATTATCAAGGGGACACTCGTTAAAGGAACAGTTCACGGAAGTTTTGGCTCATCTAGTTTAAGAAGAATAACGGAAGTGATTGTCCATAATAAAGCAAAAATGGCGAGGGAAACTATTGTATTTTGAGAAATATAAGGCTACAAAAAAGTAGTAAAATTAGGATTCAGATCAGAACGAGATGGCAAAAGTTGCATAATAGGTGTATTTGGACGAGCTGTTCAAATGTGCGCGCCATTACATACAACTGGTTGAAGTAGCTGCTTGCGGGTAATGTAAGCGTCACGATGCGAATGGTGAAACCTGTGCAGTCCCTACAACGCCATGAGAACTCGTCCGTCTTTGAGTGTGCACGTCGTTTAAGCCGGTTTTGAGACTCTCATTACGCACTATCTGGGCCGTTTTTCGTCCCGGCAGCGCCCCTTCAGCTATTTTTTGAGATTACAGGTCCATCCCGGGGAGATATCTGGGAAACGTCTCCTATCATGTACTGCGCAACTCGTTATCGACTCTCGTTGACGGATCAGCGACACTTTTGCCGGAATAATCACCACATGCTTCGGGAAAATTGAGTGTTCGCCATCCAATATACCTGTGAAATGATAAATTGAATACGTGGAATTGTTCCCAAGCGTGATTCCGTTTCTGACAGGAACACCGTAGAAGCACTAAAAAATGAATAGTGATGGCGGTCAGGATGCCCCACTAGATGATCACCCTTGTTAGTTGTTCAGAATCAGCCTGTCTGCTCCCATTCACTGAGTGTTGGATGCTGCTCAGCTGGGACCGAAAAGGTTTCTTTTGAGATGAATTCGAATTGCTATCGTTCGACATATACTGAAAATTGTTGGCTGATTATCACTGTTGTCATCGAGGTGATTTCATCCCACCCGACTGAAGATCGATAAAACACTTCTCGTCGGTTGGTCAGAGGTCACAAACAAAGAGATGATCTTCGCTCTCGGTGAACTCGAGACATGATTGTATGATAGGATCAATTCATTGTTGCTAGAAGTATCGTTAGAACTATTTGAGGCTTTCGAAAATCTCACCTCCATTATGAAATCTTCAGAGTAAAACTCGACATGGATTGAAGAGTTGGCCTAGGAACGTAAGTGCTGTTGCTAAATAATCCGCTAATGACGCAAAACAAGAAAATTTGCAGCTTCTGCAAAAAGAGGGCTCTTATAGCATTAAGTGTCATTAATGCACAGAAGGGCAGTGCGATCGGTTTTGGGTAGTCGATTCTCGATTGTGTAGTCGCACGTGGCTGTCGCAGTCGCAGTCATTCGCATCGCCGTTATTACAGCTCTAAAGTTCTTCATACAGATCACCCGATATGCGATTCGTACCTGCTTCTGCCACATTCCTTCGCGTGCGGCTTCCCTCCCGCCGCAACGCGACACACGATTTTGTGGAGGCGGAACACAGAATTCGGACGAGTTTCCCGTCTCCACCGGCTGTGTATGTGCAATTGCGTGCGAATAAATACAGTAATCTTGCCAAGCTTTCTTCTCCATTATAGACACGGCTAGTTATTCAAGTCGACTTCGCTACGTGTGTAACATCGAGTACCATTTCACATCATTTGTCAGGTCCTTCAAAGGCGTTCTTCGATGGTAAAGGGCGTTCTAGGAGGAATTGGAGGCTTTCTTTTGTTATTTGTATGCAGCCTTTCGCAGAGACAATGCTCCATGTCAATTTTACAAATCTCGACTTTCCTTGTATCGGGTAACTCGCAAATCGATTAGCCATCGGAATCGTGCCTGTAATGGATAACTAATTAACTATTGGGCTGTCCGAAAAGTTTCCGCCGATTTTTGATTCATCTTTGAATGAAAATTCCTAGAAGAAGAAATCCATTGATCGAACAATATATCCTTCAATCTGTTCAGTAAGGATTCGTCGTCCTGCTGAAGGTTCCAGTTTCCCACTTTCATAGAAGGTTCCAGACTTAAAGTCGAAAAACCCTCTCAGATGCTTTTTGCAGCCCCTCAGCGGATTGAACGATTTTCCATTCAGAGAATTTTGCAGAAACATAAACAAGCGGTATTCTGATAGTGCTAGGTCCGGACTATATGGTTCTGGACTATATGGGGGGTGCGGTAAGACATCCCAACCAAGCTTTAGCAATTTTTGAAGAGCGGCCAAAAATACGTGTGGTCTGGAGGTACCCTACTGGTAAAATTACGCCCTCACGATCCCGCCTTCTGGTCTATCGCTGCTTCCGGATTTTCTAGCTACTATAGCACCTTTCCGAAGTCGTCGTTTGATTATGCGACAACAGCTCATGGTAAGTGATTTCCCTGGAATCCCACAAGCAACTAGGCATAGTCATCCGCACCTGGATTTTGACTTTTGCATCGGTTTGTGACGGCTCACCAGAGGGCTCCACGATCGTTTCCGCACCTCATTGCTGTACACAATCCGATTTTCGTCCCTCGTGCTCATGCGTTTCAACAACAGCTCATTTTTATTTCGTTTGAGCAACGAGTCGCGCGCGGAGGCGCGGTCCATCACAATGCGCTCGTTCATTTCGCGAGATATCCGAACATCAAGGTGCTTTACGAAACCAATTTTCTGCAGATGATCATGGACGGTTAATTTCGAAACATTAGGCCCTTGTCCTACTCCACGAGTAGTGATGTGCCGATTCGCTTCGGTTAACATTTTGATTTGGTCGTTTAAATGATGATAGTCTCCCTGAAGGTTGCCGATCTTCAAAGGTGAACTCACTCTGATTGGATTTCGCAAACTAGTCACGCACTGTATAGTCCTCTATAGCATGGTTTACTCAAACGTCATATATCTTTCTTGTGGCTTAAGCCGCACTCTAGGCCTTGCGGTAGAAGAAATACTTCGGCTGCCGAAAATGCGCGCAGTGATTCTCCATTTTCATACGAGTCCTGTACAGGAAAACTTCGAAAAATTTTGACGGAATCCTAACAGGAATATAGAGGAGGACCTACTCTTTCAGAAAACATATAACTTTATGAGTTTGGGTCCATGATCTTTTGTGCAACAGTTGATAAGTCCGGGGTGTCGAAAATCGGCGGGAACTTTTCGGACAACCCAATAACTTGACTGTTTCTTTTGCCTGTTTCGGAATCCCTTCCCTACAGACTATTCATAGCCCAGGGTTTGACTCTCGTTGAAATAAAGTAGAGTGGCTCAAGGAATTATTCAAGACCCTCTGAGCCAAATCATTTCAATACCAGCGTTGCTGCCCACTTTCGTTCGATGATCTATGAAAATTTCACCCAGAAATAAGTGCAATTCCGACTTCTGATGCCCATCAAAAAAATCTGCTTTTGGCAGCTCGAAAACCGCTCTTTTTCCTCCTGCACTCGCCATCCATTCCGCTACCGATTCTCGTATTTCCAATGTCTACAAATATATTTCCGTTCATTCTCGATGGCAGCTGAATAGATCCATTCGCCTGCCGCAATTAGAAGACATTGGGAGTGAGGCTAACAAAAGCGAAAATATGCCATGACATTTCCACTTCAGCCTTTCCCGTGATATGTATTTCTTTGCCTCTTTACTCTGAACAAGGCTTCAACGACTAGACCTGATATCCTCCTCGATGTAACCGGCTATTACCATGCTCGAAATCTGACGTCTACGTCTAAACCTACTCAGCACGACTTCCACCTTATTGTCCCTTCCGAGCCCTGAAAACAAATCGAAGCATATCGAAATGTTGCTCATACTTTTCGGTCAGCCTCTCACTTTTCACCTAACAACAACTTCACTTAGCTGAATGTCTACCTGAGTAATTCTACGCGCAGAAACGTCATCAATCAATAGCAACTTGATTTGTATGTTCTCCTGATATATTTCGTGTAGTGAAGAAATGTAATACAAAAAGTCAGTTATTGCAGTTCAACTTCAATTTTGCCAGTTGACAGTTGGATGAAGATGGACAATTGTAGAGGCGCCAATGTTGCCTTATAACTGATTGACCTCCTTACAGTTAATTACTAGGTGCCTATCTCAAAAGCCTTACAGGCTACTTGGAGATGACATCTCCTCATATGAGCACTAAACTTGAAGGTCTACACATACATATTTCTTGCCAAACCAGTTATGAGCCCCGTTTCTGTGGATCATGAACAAGAACCCTTGCTATAAGGTAATTTTGAACTTTTTTTTTCAAATTTCCGGTTAGCTTTAAATACATATTGATTACCACTCATCTGAAGCGATTTTTCAATGAGTTCTATGGCACACACACCAATATACTGTTAAATAAAGAAGAAGTAGACTGTGTGTCATAGATTTCCGATTACCAATTGTGATCAAGATTGGAACAAGTAATCAATGCATTACTATTTTCACTGTTGAATGCATGTAGCGAAGTCATGGTTGACTGTGAGGTATTAGTCCCACCACTTCCGCTTCCCCTGCTCTTGTTCTTCAACCTGCGATAATCCCATATTAACCTCCGAAATATGCTGCCCATTCCCGACTAGATCCCGACACGAAAACTTTATGACGACGTCGAGAAGATGAAGGGCTTCTGCTTCTGGATTTAAATTTTATAACTCATCAATTGCACCGAGCTCACCTCGGAGATGGCTTCCTTTTTGGGAGCTTTTCATCAATTGAAACTCTTCTCTTTTTCTTTACTTTTCCTGTAACCTTCTTTTGTTTACAGACTCATCATCGAGGGCGATGCATTTGTTTACTATGCATTAAACTTTTCAAGATATCAATATGTGTTGTATTTTGTCCACCTGTTCGGGCGTTCATATTGGCTCGCACTGTCGTCACATAGAGAATTTTGATTGTAATTAAATTTGCTTTATTTTCTGAATCACACGTTCCATATCGGTCGGCGAACGATTCATCGTTACTTCTCAAAACTACTTATATTACAATTTACCACCTATTTACTCATTCAATTTCACTTGATAATTTCTTCCCTTCCACGAATAGGTGCACTTTGATGAAGTACTTCCCTTAGAGCAGAGAACTCGAACATTTCCTATTTTTCTCCAATGAGAGTTGTTCTGGTGAACCCTTACTTCTCTATTCGAGCAAGGTTACAGATTTTGAAAAAGAAATTTAAATAATAGAACGGAGGAATTCTGAGAATACAACAGGTTCGCCAACAGATCTAACAAGCTTATACAGGCAGGCATCTCTGGAATTCCTTTTTCATTTCTGTTTTTCAAGTTTCTCTCCACCTGGTTCGGATCCAGCTTTTCATTGAACTTCCTTCATGTTTGAATGACTGGGATAGGGGAAGGAAATTAAATCAAGTAGAACGATAATAAATAAACACATAAAAGATGAACAAACAGGCGATTCAACATGATTTGAAGCTTTTTACAACAATTCGAGAAAGGCTTGTGCTGGAATATGTCAATTCAGTCTCGATTTCATCCAAGGAATAGTAGTTTGCTGTTCATTCTAAGGAAAAGTACTGAGCAATAAGTTTCTGCAAAGTGAGTCGCTCACTGGGGCGTACTCTGAGTTGTCCAGAAATGAAAATTACCAAAGAGTAAGGCAAGCTTGTTCCCAAACCAAATCTTTCGTTCTTGCACTGGTATTGACTGTTACAGTGGAGGTCGGTGGAGATGGGGCATGTGGCGCACTATCTCACACGCGTGATCGCGGGTTTGAATCTCGAATTAGTATCTGCCTGGGCCAACCAATTCTTCTATCACTCCGGGGTCTGATAATTGAAATCAGGCTCGTCTGGAATGACAAGAGCACTGACTTGTACATCGGCGGCCCACCGCAAGTCATTGTATAGACCACATGCGCGTCCTTTATGCCTCTACGATTCTGAATGGAAGTCGAATGCGGGTGCGCATCCCTCAGGCGGAACTGATTAATGTCAAGATTCAATATTGCTTCTTCCACACCACAAAACTTTATCCTTCATCCTTTATTCTTTATTGACTGCTACCATGCTGAGGAGTGTCCTGCCAGTAGCCACTGATGAGCCGATTCTGGGTTTCAACTTCTTTACATGTATCCCTTAACAATCTTTATAGTTGAAGAACTGCAAGACAGAGCTCAGTGATGACGATTTGTTCAGCCACGCCTCAATCGATACCGATCACTATCGATCAATCGGGATTGCCAAGGTGAAGTGTACACCTCTGTTATGGCCTATGCTGCTCGAGTGTTACTGTAAACATCACGCCAACCTATCTTTTGAGCTAACTCCTAATTGTTACTACCTCAGTTTGAAACGGGATATCTATGTCACTAGCTTTATCGCAATAATGGAAAGCTTCCCGAACGGGTAGACACGCAGGAAAACTGACTGACAGATTGTTCGGCATCGATAGGCCGACTAACGATATTGCACAACAAGTTACTGCTTTTTGGATTAATAGGAAGGATTATGTTAGGTGTATAAAACAGTCCTTTGAAGAGAATTTCAATGAAACATCTGCAATTATTTTCGATACCACATCTTCAAGCGGCAAGATCACCACCATTAGTATTATGGTATATGATGCACTCATCCTTCATGTCGTTATCCAACATTTTTAGCTTTTTTTTATCTACGAAAGGGGAAAGCTAGCCATTTCATTCTCAAAGGAAAACAATAAAACTTTTCTTCGTTACCGAGGTGAAGGGGGCAACCATATTATGTAGTAGCCGTTACTACGAAGTGCGAAAGTTTTTGGCGCACAGCAATCTCATTTTCTAGGATGCGCCCTGCATGTGACTTCCAATCGGAGTCGTAGTGGCGTGTTGATTGCGTTTGTGGCCTATGCAATGATCGCGATGGTCGGCCGATGCACAATTCAGTGCGTTTATCGTTGCAGACAAGTCTGGTACCAATCAACTGGCATCATAGGAATGAAAAGCTTAGTTGTCCTGGGCAGTTACGGTCCTCGTTTCAATCCCCGGACCATGCTTGCTTCTCAGTGTGCCACTTCCGCTACACCACCTCGACCAGCGTTGACCTTGCCCATTGTCAATTGAGTTTTATTGACAAAGGGCGAGGTCAACGCTGGATTGGTCAATAGACCTGACGCCATTTTATACATTGGAAATTTGTTCTATTTTCCCCAGCCGATCAGATGAAAAGACGAGCTATAGCTTTCGTGAGAGCACTGCTATCCAGCGAACCCTAGAAGCATCTGCCAGCGATCTTTGAGAAGAATAACGCTATTCATGATACCAATATTTGGCTTGTCAAATTATTTCCACTTTCCTCTTATTCCGAATTTCTTCAGTAGAACTTTTGAAATTACCAGCTAATCTTATCAACTGGCTTAATTCAGGCGAGGCTATTTTGGAAAAACCTCTCGAATCCCTCAGGTGACTGAATGAATCTTTCCACATAATATATAGACATTCGAGACCTTTTTCAAAGTTGGAAATCACTTTCTGACGCACTCAATTTTTCCAATCACTTTGCCTCTATAGCTCCATTTTTCCACTACCCTATAATATTTCAATCTGTCCAAAAATTAGACGCTCAGAATAACGTTTTCAAAAACAATTTACTCACATTATCTGTTCTTCTCAGAAAAAAAGATCACTGCAAAGATAACAGTACCGATCAACTGGCACGCGCAAGTCATTGTAGTACAGTGCGTTTCATAATTATAAAGTCACCCTCAAATTTTACACTTTCAGAAAAAGCAATCATTAAGGATTACTTTCTAGTATCATGAACGGATTCTCCAGCACGAATAACCTAGGTTTCCGTTTTTTAGACGTAGCTACATTTTTCTGAACTTTCTTAGAACAGTTTATCGGATTTTGCACCGTTTCATAATTATAAGGTCACCCTGAGAAAGTGAACAATTATTCATGGAGGAGAGGAAATTTCGTGTTTGAAGATACTTATAAAGGTAAGCATGTGTAGCAAATGCATTTCTAAACCTGACTGCCAACATGGCTCGTGGTCGTCTGCTTTCCTCTGATGGGAAGGCTCATCATGAAGGTGGGCTCAGTACTCGAGCCATCTCCAGGCAAATAGGGAGATCCCCTTGGTCCATTCAAAGATTTCTGGAGAGCCCTAGTGTCCCTAGATATGACACCGGCTGTGGACACCCATGAGAGATTACTGCCCGTGTCGAGCGGAAGATTCTAAAGACTGTTTCCAACAGTACGTCCTCCTCGAACCAGATCCGATCGGAATTAAACCTCTCTGTGTCGAAAATTACAGTCTGGAGAGCAGTGAGAAGATGCGAGAACCTCACCAGGCAAGCAATGGAGAAGGTGCCACGAATCACCGATCGCCACAGAGAGGCTCGGCTCGGATTTGCAAAGATGAACCTAGGAAGAGATTGGGCAAAGGTAGATCTGCATCAAAATCTCACCATAGAGCTGAATAATTCCTATTCAGATCGTCTTTTCGGATGAAAAGATATCAATCTGGTTGGTCCTGACGGAAACAAGCGATACTGGCGCGGCTTGAGGAAGGAACAAGTCTACTTCAGCCGTCGCAATTTCGGTGGAGGAAGTCTATGGTGTGGGGTGCATTCTGCAATGATGTCGTGTTAGATCTACCTGTCGTATCCAGTATGGATTTCAAGGATTACTAGAACGTGTTGGAGCATCATCCAGTACCTTTTCTATGCCATCGCCGTCACCTCAACTATGTCTTTCAACAGGACAACTCCTCCATTCAAGTGAGCCGTGCAGCGGATGAGTGGCTGCAATGCCAATAAATAAGCGTTCTGCCATGGCCAGCCTGCAGTCCCGATCTCAATCCGATGGAAAATATCTCGGGCATAATATATAGACAGGTTTATGCGAATAACCGTCAGTTCCAGAGCACAGAAGAGCTGAAGCGGGCGATTATCGAAGCATGGAGAGCAATCGATGAGGAACATCTTCGAAACCTAGTTTCTAGTATGCCACGCAGACTCTTTGATGATGCTCTTAAACAAGGAGGAGCTATAGATTATTAAGTGTTGTACATATGCCATCAACGTTAATAAATCATTTACTTTCTCAGGGTGACCTTATGATTATGAAACGGTGCAAAAGCCGACACTATCTTCAAAAAATTCATTAGAAAATTTGAGGAGAAGCATATTGCGACCAAAATTTGAATATGGAGGTACACGTGATGACGAATCTTCCTGTGTTCGCCAAAAAATCCCGTTCCTACTGCTTTCTCCAGAATCGCAAAAATCGAGGGTGACCTTATAATTATGAAACGCACTGTATATGCACTCAGTACGACACCACGATTCTGAATAGAAATCGCATGCGAGGCGCATTTTGAAAAGGGACTGCTGAATGCCAACTACTAATTAGCCGACTCCGTAGCAATGAGAGGCTCGTTTCGCTTGGCGAGCATCGCTCATGGATTTGATCCCTTAAACTTGCATGTGATAGTGTGCCAATTGCCACTACAGCACCTCCGCCTGAGGACCATAACAACGTTTCTTAACATCAATTTCGAGAAAACCTATTGAGGAAGAAAAACATCTCAACAGATCTTGCTGATTTCGGTCTTTCTTAGATGATATGTTGAACCACATTTTTGTCATTTTTTGTCAAAGGCATACCACACGTGAAGTCGCAAGCGAATCTGTAGCGAATACTAACGAAGCTTTCAAAACTGGTTCCAATTACATGTAACACGCCTAGAACATTTTCTGTTTGCTGGTGGCTGTAATTTGAACCTTCTCTTCACTAGAGAGTTCAATTTAACTTAAGGGTTTTGTATTGCATGCAAGAACGCAAACAAACTGCTTATGAACAACATTTCAAGAAGGCTCATATCAATGATCGTACATTTTCCCAATAAGTGCCTCTATCGTTGCCTTTATAGCCTGATTTTTCCTTTTTCACTTCACGAATCCTAACAGAAATGATGCTACGTTTTTTTGAGGCGATACGATTTTGATTCTGCTTTTTATGTTGTACACTAGCGACTCTTTTTATTAGTTTTGCCACCACTTACGTATATTCTCAAAGTGGTGAATAGTATGGTTATAGCAACTCACAATTTAAAGGTCCAGCTCACGTTAAAATG
>UZAF01000193.1:0-11935 GCA_900617895.1 Haemonchus placei | reverse complement strand
CTTTGGATACTGCTGCGAATTCACAAGTGAAGCCGAAAAGCTGACACCTACCTGTCCTTTTTTTCGGCGCATCCTTGTTCACAAAAATACTTTTTCTACTTCCCAGTCATAAGCCTATGCGGCTGTCATATTTCCGTCGCTGCGGCCTAACAGCCACAGCACAAGATGACGGCCTAACTATGAGATCGACAGCAAAGTTCGATGACATCAAATTTCGGTCATACAGAGCTGATCTTTTCGCAAAATCGAATGCGTAAGAACTCATTTTACCCATATGTTTCTTAATACGGGCTACTTGTCGATAACGTCGCTTCTACCAGGCTGCGCTCAAGACATGCAACAATAGGCTTTCGAAAAAAATTGGGAATGCATGAGAAACGCAATAATAGAGAACACTGTCTCGAGCTATGCAAGCACAGAAAAAAGTGAGAGAATAGCTTATAACAACCGAAAGAAAAACTTGGTCGCCTTCTGTCACCATCTAATCTGAGCGAATTAAATTTTATTCTTGTGATTAGTGCTTTCCGCTATAAAATTTACCGGTACGGTTCGATTCCACTATTGTTTACTATTATACAAGAGTGTCTTTTCCCTTGCTTACAAAAGACCGGAGCGGAAAAACAAATGAGTTCTCCGTGACTTTTTATATGTGAAAAGTTCCACTTTGGGCATTTCAAAGTTCACCTTAACATTGTGCAAAACGCTAAGGAAGCTAAACTCCTAGTCAACATTGTTTTTTTTTCAAAAATAAGCGTGAAAGTTTGTAAACTATGGTCCCATATTCTATCAGACTCTTTAATCCTGCTTGGATGCCTCCTGAGCATTATTCACAGCGATAAAGTGAAAAGGCCAAAAACTGCATTGATCGCTTTCTTCGGTAACTCCACCATCACATAAGAAAGCAGAAGAGTCTCTGCAAGGAATCGTCCTCGAAATTGAAATAAATTGACTCACTTGGCAATGAACTTCCACTGTCGAATGATAAGGCTTTGGAACTAGAGAGCGGAGGTTTCTTGACATACTTTGGAGCAAATCGGTTATTGTTGTCGGCACCCGTGGAGGAACGCCTCTTGCTATTTACTGTAAATTGAAAAATGGCTTTCAAAACACTTAATAATAATAAAACTTAAGCATTACCCTCAGCCATGACCTCTTCTATCCGCACTGATCTTGGCCGGAGAATCTCTTTTAATAGAGTATTGTCTTCAGGACACACCTGAAAATTTCGATCTGAGTATCTTCATAGGAATTCATCAAAAAGGATTCTTGGATGCATTTCCTACAACATCAACAGAAAATGAAGAACGTGCCTCCCACGGTGTTTGGTTATGTCGATCTCTCGAATTCTCGCTAAATCCTCGTTCTAAAAGGAGAAGGCAAACTTTCGTGTTACCACAATGAGCTGCCCAATGTAATGCAGTCCTATAACACGTACCTTTTTCGAGGCGCTTAATTAAGGCCATAAATGAAACAACATAAAGACATAGAGCCCTGGAATGTTGTCACTTCGAAGAAATGACAAGCACAGAAAAAAGTGAGGAAAGGAGAGAAAATGAGTTGATGTGATGGTACTTTCAGCACCAGCGACGTGCAAAATTGACAGCTAAGTGGCACGGAGTACTTATGAAAAATATTAACACACGATGAAAACCAAAAATAACTTTTGTAAAACATATGTTGTTGATGTCCTAAAGATTTCATATTCAGGACATATCACACAATGGTTCATAGCCGCACTCAAAATAAGTAACGTCTATTCCTGGTATGGGGATGTTGTTGTTTTTTACATGACAAGCATGTACAAAGCCAGAAAGCCAATTCAAGGGATGAAACACAGTTGAAATAAGATTCATAAGGTGAATATAGGAGAGCACGAATTTCGCAAAGGGAAGAAAATCGGCTAGTTCATGTCTAAAGAATAGTGAGATACTTGTAGAAGGTAGGGATGGGTATTTGTAGAAGGTAAGACTGCCGTGTTTCTAGGCTACCGTAGACCGCCTTCTATTGTGAAAACAAAGTCTGCTAATGTTCTCGTACAAGTAACACTGAAGACAGACAACAGCGCTGGGCCTACACAGCTTTTACGTCATCTCTGATGGAGACTAACCCTTCAATGAGCAACCGACTGCCTTGCACCGAGTATATTGGCACTCTAGTTGATTACTTATAATCAATTAACTCGTAATCACTAACTCATGAAAACCTCCTTGTAAGCACAATCAATATTAATCAAATGAAGTACATGCAGAAGTACCTCAAGCAGAGAAAGCCTTCGATCAACAGAACTGCAAGTGGTCAAAGATGAAGGAGTTATCGGGAAGCGTAGGCTGATCGAAGAGTCAAAGTTTACGTCAAAATGATGTACGAAGGAGACATCTCGAGTCCACAGGTTGTCCGTGTCAAACATCGAAGAAGTGCTCCTGCCCTGAGCTTATGATGCGTAGAGATTCTCGATTTCAAAACATTCATAACATGTTCTTGACACCTGGGCCGAAGTTCATTCATATAAAGAGGCTCAAAGACGAAGTTCTGCTGTGGGCGCCGCATTTTCTCAATAAAGAATGTGGGAAGCACGAAAAAGGCAAAGAAGAACTCAAAATATTTCGTTTTACTCCATTTCGCTCTAATGTAGAGTGGGACGAAATTGAAAGAGCCAGATTCGAGAATGTATCATTAGGCTGATCTCAAACGCAGCTTCACGCCAGGCCAGACCGCGACTTATGACTTGGTTTTTTGGAGAAGATTAATAGTGTTTCATGACAGCTTTGGAAGAGATCTTGGATTCACAAGTAAAAGCATGAATCCAGTTTCTAAGAATATTTCTGCGCTGAAAATCGACAAAAACGTTGATCGCCTCTTTCCTACTGTAAAGCGCTGTCAAGAGCCACTAAATGTCGTAAAGGTCTACGATTATCTACAACAATCGCGGCAAGGTAAACGGCACAAGAACATAAATTAAGAAAATTAGTAAAGCGGTATATTTTGAACTTAGAGAGATAAGCTAGTGAATTTGCATCCAAATAGCTGGTTTAATGTACGTTGTACATCATCCAAAAAACTGCACGAAGGAAGACACTCATTAGTGAAATATAGTAGCGTTCTCCTCGGACTTATGGGCCATATTTATCTTCATTTCTCGGTGAAATATAGGACACAAATATTAAAAGAACATTGGGAAACTGCATTCAGGGAATTCCAATAATTAGCAATCATCACCGATTGATCGATTTCTTTGAAAGGCGCCACCTGTCCGACTGAACTTTGAATTTAAGGATTTCATTAGACCCTACAAGAGGCAGAGGCAATGTCTCTAGGAAGCAGCAGACCTTCAAACTAGGTGATTTCATCTCCAAGACAGACTTGGTTACAAATACTCGACTTCAGGGAATGGAAGGAGTGGAGTTCGATCTGAGAGTAAGTGGTCAAATCCATCTCAGAATCCAACACCAGTAACAAGAAGGTTTTTGCACCATCAGTGTGATCGTTGCTTGGTTCCCACAAATGGGCAATTAACTAAATCTATAGTTGGTAAACTAGTTACCTAGGGTCCACTTGAACCAAAGAGACACAGGAATGAAATAGGCAAGCGAACTCCCGAAAGATTTCGGAATCACAAAAACGGAGAGGCAAAGACCGCAGCGACCTAAGAAAAACAAATATGATAGGCTAACTGCGAAAATCCCTTTTCACCAGATGGCTCTATGGCGCACAATGGCAATCATCCCAATTCCCATACGTAAAAAGCAGAAAACAACCTCTTATGAAAATATATGATCAGAAGAAAGAGTAGCAATAAGCAGTAAAATAAAGTGACAACAATAACTGCATATGTCTTGTGTGATGATCGAAGCAGAGGCAATACAGAGCCGACGTCTTCTGTCAAGTGCAATAGCACTTGGTAATGAAAAAGAAATGACGTTAACCATTTGTTTAAGCCCTGTCACGTAGTCGCGGTCATTTAGCAAGAAATCGCCAGGGCCAGTTTACACATTTGTGTACAGCATGTGACAACTGGCCCCAAGTTCGCGACGGGATCAACGATGAGGAATTCATCTTTGTTTACAAGAGAAAAAATTACCGAGATCGAAACGCTCAGAACTATATCGCACCACTATTAAAATAAATTTCAGGTTTGGACAGCAATAAAAGGTGAGTAGAGTTTTTTTTTGTTTGGGGACAAATAGATAAATAGATGGAATTTCCTTTAATCAGCTCTGTTAACTTTAACGAAGGCCAAAGGGAGCACAAAATACTTTTCTAAAAGCTGGTGATACGCACCTCATCTAGGCAAAAAATGAGTACTTAAGAATGCAAAACGTGTCGATGCAATACAATGCATTGGAAATTTCATAGTGAAAAAATTATGCTTTAGGGCAGAAAATTCGGAAATAACAAGTGGCATAGAACCTGGGAACTGCAGAAGAGATGACAAGCACCTACAGTAAGCCAAGGGGATACTGCTGATCGGCTCTGCCTTGAAAGATGATCCACCCGTCTATGCTCAAATTGTTCAAGCAGCCATGTGTCAAAGCATCAAGTAGGACTGTTTTTGAAAAGTAGGACGAAAACCCTCTATTTAAAGTGAACAAAAGTCGAATACAAAACTTATTGGAAGATAATCCATTAAACCCGACTCCTGGAGAAATTCGAGAAAATTCACCAACTGCGCCTTGCACCTATTACCTATGTGAATAAAGCAAGACGTCCGATGAGAGCGCTTTTGATCATTTAAAAACACTCTCGCAGTTCCCAAGCAAACGTGTGAATAATTCATTTAAATTAAGCATAGCGCACATATATTACCGAATGCTAACAAACAGTGAAAACTCTGTAAGATAGGATCAGCCACAGAACCTCAAAATCTGGCACGCGATCAACGCAAATAGCGTGCCCCGCGAAAATTACGTGAGTGTTTGCCGAATCCCTATACACATAGAAAAAAGTGACCTAGCAGAGTAACGAAAAGACAGAAAAATGAGCGAAAAACTTGTATCCAGACATTGCGACCGGTGCCCGTGGTGAATAAATCGAAAGAAGAAGACAACAGGCGCGCTCCTACGACCTGGGGCCACTAACAAAAGTTTGTGTAAGCAAAATGGGAACACTACATGTCAGCTGAACCCTGTGTCACCTGCTTAATCATTTCATTTGTCATGTATCTGAAATAAAGGAACTAACCAGCCGTTCACTGGATGTCGATATTTCGGATCAACTTTATTGGTGTCCAGCATCTCCCTGACCTTTGAGTAGTCTCCGACCAGGCAGTATTCCAGAAACTCAAGCTGTATATCATTCCTCGACTGCACGGATTTTCTGAAATCAACACTCTTCTATTTAAAATGTGAACGAGAAGACTGAAGAATGTCCACCACATCAAGTTCTTCAACAGGAGACGGTGCATTAAGAACGATAAATTGAGTCATTTAGTTTTTGGGTCTTCTTCTCTCTCGCTTTAGTTGGCTCAAAATACCAATAACGATGCTGTTGCAGAGCAGAAAAATTCCCGGTACTGATCCTAAATCTTACTGTGACCTCACTGCTGTTTCTTACCGTTGGTGGTAATCGTAAAATAAGACGGATAATTGTGTAATAATGGTATGAAGCATCAGCCGATAAGGCAAAAAGCTTTGCAAAACGAATTTGTTCTCGTTTTTTGTTAGAAATAGAAGAGTTCAGTCAGTTAGCAACATACCATAAAATCTGTTAAAAAAGGACGTGAGTGAAATATGATGGCCGACTTGAAGGCACATTCTGTAGTAATAAGATGCAAGAAAACGAGCTTGAAAATGAGCCAGTCAATTTTTTCTCTGTTTACAGCCTCTCTTTAACTCGATCCAGTCATTAGTCAATTGTCGCATTCATACTACCGCCGTTTTTCCGCTAACGTCGGCGTCAGTCATCAATCGATATCGGGAAAGAGTGCGCTCACCTGAGATATGGGGCGCCGGAATCTCTCCCCGAATTCCCACGGCAAGCGGAAAAGCTCATGCGGCGACGACCCTATCTTTGCATTAAGGACTCAAACCTTTCCCTTCAAAGCGCGCGATTGGGTGCGGTGAACGCGAAGCTGTTTCCGGGGAGAAGATACCGGACCCCTGAGGTATACCTGGACCGCTATACCAACATATGTACAAATTTAAAACATGAGTCAAATAACTTTTTTCTCAAAGAACCGTACACCTTCCCTTTTACCGAGGAAACCGAACTCCTTGCTGGGATAAGTGAAGTCTTAACCCTCTCCTCTAGTCGCTAAATGAAATTTTTACAACCATAACTTCCTTCCTCACTCGTCCCTTGTATCGGCCTGCGGCGCTTTACTGAGTCATCGATGAGCTACGTATCGACTGACAACCGTCGGCGACGACGCACTGTGAATGCGCTCAGTAGTACTTGTAGTACTTATTGTAATGAAATTCTCAAAAGCCACTCAGCAGCACTATGCTTCGCATTTTCCTATTACTTTCTTTGTTTTCCCACGCGCAACCTTAGATTATCTCCTTAGTTCAACTCGAAAAATTGGAAATCACTTGGTTCTTCAGATGCGCCATTGGCTGCTTTCATAGTCCGCCGGCTCACTGACGTAAAACGAGTTAGTTTGTATGTAAGAAACCTACGTCTGTTGCATTTTATTTCACGTTTCTTACCTGTTCTGACCGTGAAATAAAATGCAACAGACGTAGATCTCTTACATACGAACTAATTCGTTTTACCTCAGTGCGCCGGCGGACTATGAAAGCAGCCAATAAATTACGTACCCCTCGCTCTAACAATGAACAGACTGCTCAATCGAATATTAAAAAAGCCTTGCATGGATTTCTGAGAAGGAATGAGAAGGCGTACATTTCCATGTTACGTACTAACGCGTGAGCCAGTCCAGCTGTTTGGGTGTCTCTCGCGTACGCACACTATTTTGCGACATCGATCGACGACCGACGAAGAAACGCCGATAGTATGAATGCCCCCTTCTTCGTTTTTGCGTATGCCCATAACGTGTAGGGGGGAAATAGCCTGCTTACAGGTGAACGTAAACAGTCAGCTGATACTAGCACTCCGGTAGACCCCTGTGTCTAAAACTTGTTCTGGAATTGTACCATCATCCAAGACTTGATCTGCTCACAACCAGATTTTTCTATGAAAAATCCTCCAATCTATCAATAAAACGGCGTTTGCCGTCACGTATACCAATTTTGTTGGAATGTATATCAATTGCGTTTAAATTCAGGAAAAAACAGACTATATTCAGTCATAGAAAGAACGAACGAAGACAAATTGATGCCTTTGAATAGCTCACCTACAACCATTGAAACAGAACATATCAGTCACCGTTTGAAGAATGAACGTTCTAAAAACGTGATGGGATGGAAATTCGGAATATGTGACGGGTGAATGGAGAAAAAAGATCAGCAAACAAAATTCAGCGGTCAAAGCTCCAGTTTCTAATGTTTACGTATCGGAGGGTTTTCAAAACATCAATTGGACGTTCCCCCCAACGGATGGAAACTGTGATCACTTGTAATTCTTCTTTATAGATAAAGCACCGAAGTCTACATCTATGAGGAAGGGAAATTAAAAAATCACATATACAAGTACCAAAATAAACAAAATTTGTGGAGTGGGACAAGCGGGGTAAGAACGAAAATTCACTAGAACCCAAATTTTTTTGCTTCATAGTTAAGTCTACTTCTATCAGTAGTTGTCTTACGACTTCACGAATAACATTAGTTCAAATTCGGCTTGTGCCATCGTTAAACCAAAGAAGTAGATCGTGGTGGAAGACGAAACACACCAGCACAACGAAGAAAAGCCAACGCATTCGCGCGAAAAAGTTGGCAAAATGCCGCCGATGGGTCCTGTAGATCTAATTGGCTTTGGCTGTTTTCGCGCCCCACTCCCCGCTTTCTCGCCAATACGGGAATGCTGGTCAATTCCTCCATCTTGCAAGCATTGCAAGCTGCGTTTCTATGGATTAGGACGATGAGATCGGTTTCTCATCTTCTTAATCCATAGAAAAGAGAAATCAGCATGGAACTCAATCCTTGTAGTACCTTATGGTGAAAGAGAAAGGCGAAGACGCGAGGACTCCGTGCAAAACCCACAGGCAACTCACGAGGGAATCGTACTGGCTTCTTTCAGAGTAGGTCGTCGAGCGTTGAGAGCGTTGAGCGCCGAGCAGCGCCGATGCTCTGTTGATAATACCAATCGTCGATCAATACCGCACGGATGGGCGCTGAATAATTTCTGATCGAGCTTTTATAGGTTGTGTTACTCACTTTTTGCAATCTCTTTTGTACGGGGGTTTGACATATTCCTTCATTGACTACTAAGGTACAATTTGACAAAAGTATGTGATTGTGTGAGAGCTCTACGCAGCTTTTCTTGGAAAATAATATGGTTCAACCCAAAAACCGTCAGCGGCTGCGCAGACGATAACGCGGCTTTGACGCTCCGTTCAAAGCTTTATACGCATTCATATGGTGCAGTACTTCTCCCCGAACATCGCGTCGCGCTTGCCGCACCCGCCGCGTATCGCGGAAATGCGATGGAAAATTGGAGCACGCAATCTGTGAGTAGAGAGTCGTTTGACTACTTACAATTGCTGGCCACTTCTTTTAATCCAAATACTGATGAAACCTAAGAAACTACTCTCTCGGTTTCCCTATTTTCGAGAAAGAATATGAGGGTACTGGTGTTTGATATTTAGAATTGTGCATGACCCAACTATACTGTATTGCCCACAAACTACGTCATAGTTTATTCAGCGCACAATTCGTCACAGTTTCCCGCAAGAACGATTGACACCAACTGCGCAGGTATTATTGGTAATGCACATTCTAGGTGCCATATAAGCAGTGGGCAGCAGTATCTTCGAATGTTGGACAAGTACCACTTGACGAGACCGACACAACCAGACCGATGCCATCCGACGTATCCCTCAGTGCAAAACTGTTATAATTCCACATTTGTGACAAACTGCTTGCGCTATACATAACCACAAATTATTTTCGAAAAGAAAACTCCTCTCGAAAGTACCTTTATTAGTAACAATTTCATAGAACTCACTTAGAATCTGGGCAAAAAACTAATACAAGGTGAATATGAACAGTAACAACAAACAAATAGAAAGTAACAAAGTAACAATTTACAGAATTAAGTTATAATAAACAGCAAAGCGCTGAAACTGAACAGAGCTGGCAGGCCCTGCTACGGTCTGGCCTACTTTGAAATATTAGCTGCTATCGAAAGGGCCAAAATTGAAGAGGAATTTAAAACTGACAGTGAACAAATGAAGAGGATGACTATAGTGGCTGTATTTTGGTATGTCCACACAATATGAAAATTCCTGCACACTAAAACAGAACATGATGGTCAGGGGGATGGTCAGGATGCGCCATTGAGGTTGCTCCATCGAAGCTCCGCTTTGGTCATAAAGATGAAAGGTTTCGACCACGAGCCTAGGCCGCCGTGCTCGGTCAGGTTTCGATAAGGCATCCCCAATGGCGCGTCCTGACCCGTACGGACAGACGCAGGCCTGTAAAAGCTTAATGCCATTGAGAGGGACTATAAAATAATGATTCATATACGGAGGAGCGTACAGTAGTTCCAACTTCCTGCATTAACGAACTCTATAAAAACCGAGCGTTTCGCAGTCTGACAGAACGTCTTTGTCTCCACTCGCAAACATTTCACAATCTTCATTAATCGGAATCTGAACCAAGAATACCGGGTTGAGAAGTACTTTCAGCCAATCAGAAAGTGCACTCACCTTCTCGAGCCACTCTTCTGCAGTGAAGGACAGTCTTAAGTGAGCTAGAACTGTCTCTATTTCAGGATTATGTACTATCAAGCACCCTTTCTTAGCGTGTTGGTGAACAAATTCGAAACAGGCAGCCTAAAAGCAAAACGTTTTAGAATTCCTAACTGCTTTCTATTCACAAGCTAAGACGAAGCTGATGAGCATATTCACCTGACCTTCTTCAGAATTTTTTTCTCCGCCTTGCCTGGCTGATCTCATTCTTCTCATTCCCTCAATCCAAGGCCACCACATGAACCTTCCTCCAGTGTCCCTTCAAATCAGCTGTCTGCTCCGATTAGGCCTCTGCCACCAACATAAAGGGAGTTTCACACTCTACTCTGCGCTCTGGCTTCACCACCCACTGTTTCAGCAGTTCTCTGTCTATTCCCCGTTCGCCATCTCATACGTTATTACTTTGCTCAATTGATTCCTTTGAAACTTTGATGCAATGTATTTGCCTTGCGGTACCTTTGGAGGTGGTGTGTAGACAGTTGGAGTCCATAGTCACTACGAGAACAAGTTATGATAATTGCTTTTCTATAGGACAAACATATGTATTCCCCTAAGAGAGAAAGGAAAACACCGGTTGGTGTATCGGCTGGCCCCTGAGGTCTATGAATATCTTGCAACTGCGGTCCTGAAAAGAAGTTGCAGGTGTAGTCTAACTCGGAAAAAGGCAATACCCAGTTAGCATTTCTTGTGAGTAGACTCCAGTTAGCGCTCTTCTGATGAAAGCCCTTCTCCAACCGCTCCAGCTTTCGATTGACGCTATTCTTAGAGAAAGCAGTAGCGCCACCGATCTGATTCCCTACGCTATCCCGTTGCTACGCATGACTTGTGGCCATCCTTCTTCGAGAATCAGAAGCCAACAACAAGTCTTCAGTTGTGATTCTCATACTACTATGGTGAATTGCAGTTTTGGTACCTGTTCATCAGCTTCCATGAAAAATGAGAACACATTGTTCATAACGATAAGGTCAGCACGGCTAACAAGGTTTGGCTCAGCGCGAACATCCGCACAAACAACTTCTATATTCTGAAATGGGTGGAAATAACTGCTCACTGGTTACTTTTGGAATAATGGAGGATGAATAATTTTAACTTACCTGGAGGTCAAAATTGCGGATAACTTCTTTCTGGAGCTTGACCAATTCCTCGTTGAGCTCCACTCCGGTTACCGATACCTTTCCGCAACTGTAGATAATCAAATACGTTATAACCAAATATCTAAGAATTCACCGAG
The DNA here is from genome assembly GCA_900617895.1 of Haemonchus placei. Classification (NCBI taxonomy): domain Eukaryota; kingdom Metazoa; phylum Nematoda; class Chromadorea; order Rhabditida; family Trichostrongylidae; genus Haemonchus; species Haemonchus placei. Next base: position 899 of record UZAF01000193.1, on the reverse strand, counting down.
AAACTGACCCATACAGAGAAGCGGCATATATGACTGCTCCAAGTCGAGAACCGATATCTAACACGTGAAATCCTTCTGGCTGTGATTTCAATGGAACAAGCTGGGTAAAGATGAATTCCAACTGTAAATTCACGGTATTTGTATTCCCATTCGGAATTATGAGTTACGAGGTTGGAACTGAATTCACCTGACAATGGGCTAAACTGTGACTTATGAAGTTCAAATCCTTGACATTTCTCGAGCCGCAGTCCACACAGTATCTCCTGAGATGACGTGAGGATCGAAGGATAAACTCTCCTATTCTTAACATGTCTGAAAACTCGAGCTAACCTCAAACATACCGTTGCAACTTCCCGGCATTTATCATTTCTTGCAAGGCGTTATCATCGTAAAGAAAGCAGTCAACGTGAACCTGCAATACTAACGATCCGGTTACGTAAAGAGAGCGTCCGCAAAGAACAGTGACAAAAATTGACTAATCATACTGTGTTTCTCTCTCCGCAATCCGCATCATGCCCGCTACTCGGCCATACTATTTTTTCCGTTTCAACAGAACCATCGGGAACCTAAAATTTTACAACGGTTGTTAATATATTGAGCCAATTATTTGATCAATGATACATTGAATTACTGCGTGACATAGCGCCGTGGTAACAGATACAGCATAAACATATCGAGATACAGAGTAGTACGCCTGTCTAGTTAGTTACTCTCTGTATTGTCCATACTAATAGCCCTGGCAAGGCAGAACCAGCCAGCTGTAAAAGGCGGAACCCAAATGTGGAGACTGATAACTTCTGCTCACAATTGAAGTAGCCCAGGCTTGGACCTTACTGTGGACCACTAGACTCATATAATTATAGTCTGAATGGCATCTTTCATAGTCCACGACCGGTCGC
>UZAF01000192.1:0-11967 GCA_900617895.1 Haemonchus placei | reverse complement strand
ACAATTAGGTGCTTATGAGTTTTGCAGATCAAATGGTGATTGGTAGCTTGGGATAGGAGAGAAGACCATTCCTACAGATTTAAATAACAAGGCTACTTGAGCCATCTTCGACTCCTAGGTACCTTTTCAAGGTTGAATGCGCCTTGGTTGATAATTTCATTCTGCAGCACATCCACTACCTTCGATTTCTGTCCACTCACAGAGTTTAGTACAGGATCTCTGTAACATATAGATTCGCATGTACAATAAGGTACCCTTTTAGTTCCGCAAGTATCTGAACTGACTTGACAAATGAATAAAAACGAAAACCTTTTCACGGGCAGTTCAACCCGCACTTTGAAGGATGGCGATTCTCTCCTTGATCGAGCAAAATCATCCGAACAACCCACATCCACACGAGCACCAACGCAACCATTGATATCGCTAAATGTGTAAGAAATGAAGAAGTATCAGACCTGAAAAACTATTAAGAATGGTGATGATTCAAAAAATAGTATAGGTGGGAGGTGCATGCACCTGCACCCAACATCTGAAAAAGCTGCCCTATCAGAGTTTTGGGAAACCCGCTCTCTCACCGCATGTGAATTCGTGGGCTTACATTGACTGATATTTTTAACATTCCTGGAGTTTATCTCCGAAGAAGTAAAAGTTGCACCCAATTACGCGTTCTTTTCACAAAACTTTTCTCATATTGAAAAGCATCTCGATGATTTCTGTAGGCACCTCGTGACTTACTGAATCTACTCACGTTAAGGAACAGATGTCCCATTTCTGATTTATGGAATGAATACTAGCTAGGAGGCGCATGCGCAATGCATCACGGCTGGCTTCTGAGCATGGTGACGATCCCGGATAAGATACTCGCATCAGCATCACACGTGTAGCCGGTACTGACCTGAAAGCAAAAAGAAACAGTCAATTCCTTGCGAACTTACGAAGGAAAGGCTTTGTTTCCAGATGCAATGACAATCCACCCACTTGGTGCACTGCGGATAGCGGAATATCAACTGATTTCGAAGGCGTGGTCTCCACATTCCATCTGCAGCACAGGTGTAGAAGATAGCGGGTGGTCGCGAAAACTCGTAACCATCGCGGCACTCGATCGAACAAGCCTAAATTTCAATTTGCAGCAGCATAAAACTGATAAAAAACGAAGAGGAGAAGATAGTCAAGGTCGAAGTTTCTCATCCAACAATTTCAACTCCGAGATTTGAAAGGATTTCAGATAGAAATAAGAAAAAATTCAAAAATTGAGGTGCATTCTGTGAAAAATAATCAGAGGGTTCGAATTTGACGAAGAAATAATTACCTTATACCGCAGCTGTGGTCCCCAAGATTCACATGCCTGTACGCCGTTTACAGGTTCCTCCAGCTGTGGACAGTGTTCCCGTGATACATGGACCTTAAAAGAAAACAAAAATACTTAAAGAATATTACAGAAGAAATCAGCGAGAACTGAGAAATGTGAGAGAGCTTTGAAGAAATCAGAAAATCCTTCGTAAATATTGACATATCAATACACAAGTTTTATTCGGCTATCACAAGTTACTAAAGTGCTTATTAAAAGTGATGGTCAAATGGTTAACAAAGTTCGAGTTTGAACTCACCTTGAAACTACATTCAGCCGTATTCGAGGCATTGTCCTGGGCAACGTAGAGAACATCATACTCACCCCATGTGAACACCTAAATATTGTTCCGTATACATTCGCTTTGTTACTTCGAGGCTAATGCTGTGAAAGTGGGTGTCACTGTATGTAGCTATGTATAGCAACACGCTCGTGCTGATCAGAAAATATCGGGAACCGTGAAAAAGATTCGACAAAATCATAAAATGAGTGGTTTTTTACCTGTCCTTGTTTGAAGTTCATCTGAATCTTTTTTAGCATGTTGTCGGATTGGAATTCGGGTTCTGGCCATGTAATGTTTACTTCTCGTTGTGATGATAGCACAAATTGATCAGCGGGGCATTTCTAAAAATGGGATTAATTACATTCCTTGATTCGAGGAAGCTTTCTCAAAAAGTAGTTGTTTGTTTGGTCGACAATAATTTTAAAAGGATAAAGCATACACAACATACACAATTAAAAAACAAGCCCAAAGTGGCTAAGGTTCTTATCAATCACAACCATTCCCTATACGCATCTTCTCTCCATTTCACCTCATCCCCTCCATGATCAGCCACAGGCCTACCTCGACTTTAACAGCGGCTTCTTCTCGCCTCTTTCGTTTTTCACGTCCACAAGTGCTGCGTGGTATCCTCTCCACTTTTCCATTCATTTCTGTGTACCCACTGAATCGTAATAACAAACCGTCAAATGCAACCTGAAAAACCGACAAATATCTAGATCATAGAACAGTTTATACAGTTCAAAATTCCTGACACTTACTTCAGTACCGTGGCAGCTAACCACCATCATGGGTATCTCACTATCAAAGTCCAACACACGATTCCATGCATAAACACGGGTAACTGATCCGGCAAATGAACTTTCACTAGGACGAGTGCTGCCCAAGGTGATTAATGCGCTGAACGGTCATTGATTACTGAATATTAATTCGACATCCGTAAAGAGAAAACCCAAGATGACAAAGAAAAATGGGGATGACCTCTAGTTTTCAACTTACTTCATATCCACTTCCTGTCCAGTACCATAACCCGAACCAGCGAAAATTCGTACAGAATTCCAAATCAATGAGTAAACGCCACGCTCTGAAGACCAGGTGAGAGCCTGAAATGGTACATTGAGCGAATTTACGTTTACTCTCAGATAGTTCTTCGCAATCAACTATATAAAGAAGCTCCTGGGGCATTTGCTGACCGTTAGCTGAAAGGGGAAGTTTCGATTTCAGGGAAGGTTGACGTTCTCCAACTAGAAGCAACTTTTGCTATTCCGATGCATGATTAAGGAAAGATAAGGTAGAAGGAATGTCCCATGATTACCAATCCATAACACATGTACAATAGCCGCTACATTAAATGAACAATTTAATATTAATAAAGCAAATTATTACCAGATGATTCCAGGAACCACCATTGATTCCTTGATTTGTAGGAAAATGAAGCCGGAGAGCTGTTTCATTAGGGAACAAATCAATATTGATGCCTTCCGAATCCAGGCGTAACACTTCTGCTAGATCGGCACTGTAGTTGGCTTGGCTAAAAAAATCAGAGTCGAATTATCGTGAAAATTTAAAAATTATACAAGCTATATTCACAGTTACATTAGGAAATAGTTCGGAAACATTAGGAAGTTCGGAGGATCTCAAGAAGTGAAGACTTGATGATTCACCTGCTACTATACATAGTCAACACCGTCCCTTTGGTTTGGGCTTGGTCGAATTTTACCCATAGAGATAAGGTAAGTGCCTTTGCCACGATTTGGAAAGGTAGTGCCAACGATGCACTTGCAGGTCGAAGCGAGTCAAAGAAATGCAAATCGTAGTCTTCATCAATCATCTGAAGAAATCTTATGATTCTGGGAACTGGAGAGACGGCTGTCTACTCACCTTGTCACAGTTCGTCCCAGTCAGATTGAACGGACACCTACAGTATGCCGAATTGATCTGATCGATGCATGTGGCTCCGAGCGGGCATGGTGAGCGAGCACAATCGTCTATATTCGTTTCACAGTGCACACCGGTGAAGCCTAGAAAAAGAGGAACTCCGCAAAGGTCTGAGAAAGCTAATACCCAACTAAAGTCGGTGTGGTGAGAATGAAAATGAAGAAAGCAGATCCTCAAAAGTCGACTCAGGGGACGGTAAGATATGTAGCAGATGGGGTAGTCAGTTTTAATCTCCCAGTGTGTTTTGTGACCAAAACAGAAAAGCACTCTAATTGGAGAAATTATTAAAACGGAATTGAACCTCACCGGGTTCACAACCGCACTTGAATCCACCATCAGATGTTCGGTTGCAACGGCCACCATTCAAGCAGACAGATTCCGCACAAGCATCTTGTAAATACTGGCAACCTGAAGATAATCACTCAAGGGTTTTCAGCATCAAATAGAGCTCAGACTATACGGTTTCTAAAGAAGTGCTTCCTTACCGGCTCCTGTGAACTTCTTCGGACAGCTACACTCTTGACGTGATCCAAAGTCTCCACAAACTCCGCCATTGAGACAAGGTTCACCAAGACACCGATTCGGCGCGATTTCGCAGTTCTTTCCGCTAACACCTGTGTAGAAGAAGTATATAACGATGGATCACTCATATAAAATTTGTCAACAATAATCTTGAAGAAGCGAAACAAAAAGCCAACCTTCCGGGCATACGCAGAAATAGTCAGCAACCAAATTCACACAACGACCATCGTTGCGACAAGGTTTCGCATCACAGCTGCCAGTCTCTTGTTCACAGCTAAATTGGTCGGTATAGCTGTGGATTGGGAGACGATTCAAAAAGGGGCACTCCACAAAACGAAATAAATGTTCAAAATTGCTCCAAATACAAAAATAGAAATCAGTCAGAAATCTCACGTTTCTCCTGTCCATCCGTTCGCACATTCACATCTATACGAACCGCCTTCATCGTAGCATGTTCCATTATTCATACATGGAGACGATGCGCACTAAATTACATTTTAATGTAGGAATCGATAAAAATGGCAAATCAGCAGCTGTCATTTACAGTTTACTAACCTGATCAATTCGCATTTCGCAGAATTCTCCACTATAACCTGGCTTGCATACGCAGGTGAACGAATTGATGCCATCCTCGCACGACTGAAAGACACATCATGAATCTTGAGGGCAACAAAATTCTTAAAAACCCGATACCCTCGAATTTCATCTCGCTCAACTACCTAATTCACAGCGAGAACGGCTTACTACAATGTTTTCAGAACGGGTTTACTGTATATTTTACGAGCCATCCTTGAAATAACCCAAAAATGAATTCAGAGAAGAGAGCCAAATACTACGTGTTCACAACGGCAAGACACATATATCGAATGAAATAGGTAGTAAATAGAGTGAAGAGAGCTTTTTTTAGAATCAAAATCACCTCAGTTCCATTGCTATCACAACGTCCTTGAACACATTCGTCTTTATTGTGTTCACAATGGGTTCCATCAAAGCCTAACGGGCAAGCGCAATGATATGAAGGGCCGAGATTTGTGCAGGTAGCTAAAACCCTCAAATTCGACTGGAGAATAAAATTTATGTCATACATCGATACTAACAGAATATACTAACCATTGTTTCTGCATGGAGATGTGGCACAATGGTCGACAACATGTTGACAGTGCACGCCTCGGTAGCCGGCTGGACATGAACAGGAGAATCCAGCAACCTAAAATGTAGACCAGTAAATGCAGTGATATTTTTCTAGTAGGATTAAGGCGGAGGCTTGGTGGTGTCTAATGAAAATGTAAGGCATAGGCTTACCGCTGGCACCCTGGGAAAATGGAGACAAATTGGCATGTGAGCATTTTACACTACATGCACGACTATGTATCACTGTGTGCGACCCTATGGTCCAACCATGAAGGGCCTTCTTATCGAAATGAAAATACCTAATATTCAGAAGAAATACCATTATTCAAGGAGAAGAAATAAGCTCTACGGAAATCTCAAAGAAGGACCTCATCGGTGCATGTTCCACCATTCTGGCACGGTTGTGAAGCGCAGTCATCGATGTTTTCATCGCAGTTCTCTCCGGTCCATCCTTCATCGCAAATACAACTGCGAGCAAACAGAGTATCCACACATAATCCATGTTCACAAGGTGCCGATGCGCATAAATCTTCTGAAAAGTAAGATTTACAGTAATCCTAACCTATTTTCGGATCAGCTTCTCATATTACTCTGTAACTGAATGATCCATCTTTTCATCTAAGCGCCTAAAAACCTCAAAATTCATTATCATATGCCAATAAGAAGAAGCCATACGGTGGAAGGTACCTCAAGTAGACAGGAAAAACTCAATGTACGCCTCACTTAGAAAATCGCACCAGAATTTACCTACCACATACATCGGTTTTATTTACTGTACTATATTTTGGTGGATACTGATTATCGCCATTATTCACTATGGAAGTACATAAAAATAATCTTATATCATTAAAAAAAGCGGTACCGAGAATCGTTTCAATGGTTTCCTGACATTGTGGTTAAATATACGGGAATTCCACGTTATTTTAAGGCCTTGGTGACATAATCACTACAGATCATCAAGGGTCAGACGTCATGTGAGGAGGACATCCATGCGACTTTGTAATGACCATTGTACCAAGTATGGTTATTGCCGGAGTCCCTCGGGGCGTCAAACGCACGCCAGGACTGCCGCCAACGCGATGGCCAGACTTCTTCACGAAAACTTTGAACAGAAAGCCTGCTTCGGGTTCCGTGAGCGAGTACGATCCATTGAACAGCTCTGGCTCGGGACATGGTTGAATAAAGTGTTAGTGTCGCTCACCCAAGAAAATGGGCGATCAACGGGAGGATGTATGTGAAGTCTCATCAGAGTAGTGAATAAACATGATGAAGAAAAGCAAAGGTACAGGCTTTATTCTAGCCAAAGTCCTTCAGTTCCCTCATATCAGTCATGCGGGATAAGTACCGCATATCATAAGCATGCCTCATCTAAATGAAAGGCATCATATTGTGCGCTATTTCCCCATTGAATCTTATTTGTCAACGAAATCTGAGAAACCGGAAGTTACAACGAGCGTAAATCTCAGCCCTTCAATGAATAATGAGAGCCCTTTCACTGCAGTCGTTCCCTCTACAGGCTACCAACAAGTGCCGCTGCATAAATGTCAATTCAATGGCGCCCCCGCACTTCCACTGTTTTGCAGGAACGCGAAAGGTACCGCCCAATCAGCTGTTTTTCCACTGCAAAACCTATAAAAGAGCCATGAAACTCGGCAACTGAAGCAACTTGATTGCAATTGAACTGAAAGAAAAAAACCGGAACCGTAAGGTTTTCTTTAAACTATACAGGACTAGAAGAGGGTGCGTCGCAGCTCTCGAAGACGATTTAAACGACAGGTCACGAGTAAGGCTTTTACTAATCGTCGCCAAAGCTGCGCTGACATAGTGTTTATTTGTCGAAGGAGTAACCCAAGGGGGTAATGCGTCGGATAATCTTCTGTACAGGTGTGATCGTTGACAAAGGGCTTAGGAGGACCGGCTTGGCTGTACGAAGTTCGGATTTTTTTGAGGTAAGACGATTCTGGTATCTCGTGTGCTTACATTCCTTACGACACGAGATAACAGAATCACCGCTCCTACGTACAAGGATTCAAACTCCACACGGGCCAGCCGGTCCGCTAAGGAGGCAAGGTTACACCCGAGTAGGCCTTTGTTTTTCATTGTTTGAGCTAATACTGTCAATCAAAAATCCTTGATGGAATGGTAGTAAATTCTGCGTAATCTAGAGATAATATGAACGTGTAGTCCTACCAATTTCCTCTCCTAACATGAGTGGACAGTTATTCTACACTGGTGGTACTTTACTCGATTACCTACCCATTGAACGAGCGCCACCACGTATCCCTCTCCAGACTTCTTGACTAATGCTGCTATCTACCAAGACAACTGCTTTTTTCGCATACAAAAACGCCGCTGCACAATGATTTCGGCCGATAAATGACATCCAGAAAAACAGAGGCGGTCGAATTAATACCTCTACAAACAAAGAGGCCAACATACTTATTTCCAGTCCTAACATTTAATCTCATATCTCCCATTCCACGCAGTTATCTCTTCAGAAGAGTTCTAATTCATTTTGTCCGTGGGAGAAGGATAAGGAGTGAACATCTTACAAGGTCACCAGCGCTGTGTTGTATGGGATTTCACAGAAAATCATAATTATACACTTACTTTCACATTCAGATGCTCACAACACACTCAGGAAAGAAGGGCAGGTTACTTTAATTAACTAGAACACATCCTAAATAATCTATATAGCGACAAAGAAATCCTTATGCGCATACGCGAACTCTAGAGTAGAAAACTCTTGACGGCCGGACGGTCGCGGCAGCTGAAGACAGTCCAAATGATTCCTTCTCTACTAAAAACTAAGGCTCTACCTATACGGCTGGATATTCAAATTCTGAAAATATGACGCAAGTGTTGGTCCATATTTACATCAACAGCAAGCACGATTACACAACGCGCACAGCTTTCTTCCCAATTTCTGTTCCCAGAATAATTTATCAAGCACTATTTTTTTCTGTTTACAGTTCTAAAATTTCTTTTACGCTCCAGTTCTTCTATTATCTGGGCTGGACTGCTATTTATTTCTAGAAATCCATCCCAGAGAAGTCTGGTGAACGACTTCAACTGCGAGGAACCAGTTTCGACAGGCCTTGCGAGGCTCAACGGCGAGAACGCCTAGTGATTGGTAGCGATTGCGAATAAGGGTCGAGCTTGAAAATCCTTGCTGCACAGCGGTCAATTCCCTCATTCATTAGGATCCGGGAAATATGGCAAATGAAGGGTTCGGAGACGAGCATGAGAAAGTTACACATATATCAAGTGACGCCAATCCCCTCCGTCCATTCTTCACGAACTGCTCCCGCTTGACCTAACAGATTTGTTAGCCAAGGCCAGCGATCTACGTCTTTTCATAGAAAGTAAGACTATATTGAGAGAGCTCAAATTGGGTTGGATGTGAGGATCAGTCGGATAAATCTGACACCGAAGGCTTACAATCAGAGACGCCACTTTAATTTGCAGAAATGTTGAAGCGGAAGGGTTTGCAGAGGAATTTTTTTGCTCCAATCCCCGAATGCTAATGCAATTGCCCACGCTCTAATTCTGCTACTTGAGTTTTTCTCGTTTCCGGAGAAACTCAATTCAATGCTTCGAGTGCTTCGAATCCTGCTCCTTTCAGACAGTGAAGGACTTGTCACCCACCAGCATTACGACTCGTTCTACAGTAGTTATGAACAAATTCTTGTCAATCCCAAGTTAAAACGAAATGCCAACATAAAACCGCCAATATAAAATAAAAAACAAATGAAATAAATAACAATAAAAAATACCACGATGTTCAACAAAACTTCGAGCTAGGAACGATTAGGCCCCTGAAAGGAAGATGTAATGCCATCCGAATACTAAAGTCAATCAAGGAGTGACGAAAGCATACTCGCACCATTCACTCCCATGGTACTATACTCATTCGGGCGCAATCAAAGTAGCACGAAGAACTACCCTCCATTGAATGACACGAATTCTTCAATGCTAATGGACATATACAATGAAAATACGGGACTAGAGGCTTTCTTCAACGTCAACAGCGCAATACCTCGTTTCGAGCAAAAACTCGCAAACATCAGGGAGTCAGTAAAAAAAGCCAACAAACCTTTGACATTACAACGCTTTCCTTTGAATCCTTTGGGACATTTACATTCATAATCGTTTACCAGATCGACACACGTCGCATTCAGTGCACAAGGTGAATCAGCACAATCATCTGAAAAGTAAGAATTAATTTTAAGATGGCATCAAAAAACAGAGCTTCATTCATTATGTAGTTCTTCATGTCGACAAAAAAATTGAAACTAATGGCTCAAAATAATATTCTTTCAAAAAAGGTAAGGGACCTTTGAAATTGCTAACTCCACCAAGTAACATTTCTGTGACCTTCCCATGGCCAATTTTTCTATGAAGAAAGGTCTTTCCAGTGGAAGCATTACCAATCTGGGGTCCCTCATATCTCAGATGTATGAAAATGACTAGTCCCTTTGAAATTATTCTTGCTTCATCACATATCACATAACCTTCAAAAATTTTCGTCAAGAATAGCTCCCACACAACGGAAAACGGATCATTCGGACTATTCACATCTTTCCTGGGTTTGCCATTCAGCAGATATGTACATCAGGCATATTGTTTGTATTCAAGCCACGACAACGATGATGACATGCTTAGTGAAATAAGAAAGGAATAACAATTTCAGATTATCAAGCACAGTAGGATATCGATCATCTGAGTGAAAGTTTTCCTAGCCCTTTTGCAGCACCATCTCGCGGTCACTGAAATCACGTAGATTCCCTATTCCGAAACCTCGACCCCTGAACCTCGTTCAACGTTCGCATATCACGTTTCTCAAGCATTTGCTCCAAGTGGAGCTCTTTCGCAGCCATCTGGCTTCTGTCAACATGCACGACCACTACACAAAAAGTGTCATGGATAAGCGCAACGTAATAGTTCACAGCAGACGTCTGCAGTGAATAAACGAAACTCTTTTTCTGAAAGACTCCACTCCGTAGTAAACACGTCGGCGGGACACAAAATCTGTCATAGTCATTGAAAAAGAGCAACAACTGATTTACGGCTTTCAGTACTGCAATATCGATAAAGGAAAATGACACGCCAGAATATTCGCTCGGTTGAAACCCAATAATTCACCTCTACTATCGTTGAATACCCCTCCATAAGGAACCACCCATATGGGCGATCCATATTTTACGAAAATGACTAATGTATTCCTGAACTGACAAACTTCTCCAGAGAATGGCAATTCTTTATGGTTCAAAACCGGCGTACTGGAAAGACGATGACAAGGGTCACCAAGCAAAACCTGAAATCACGACGAACGACAACGCACCCAAAAGTGCACTGCACTGCCAATTGCAGTCGTGAATGCATTTGGTTATGTTCGCATTTCTCATTGTTCCACTCCTTCCTTGAATGATCGTACTCAGTCTTGGAGGCGAGCAGGATGCCTCAGACAAGGAACTTGCTCCTTGAGCGCTCATTTGGTAAACTCAAATTGTACTTTTTGTTGTGCGTTAGGAAACGGCGCGACGTTGGTCACAAATAGTAACGGCCTTCGTCGACTCACCCTCGCGCAATTCCTGTTGTTTCCGTTTAACTGCTATCACGAGATTTATGACTGACATCTACGTACGATGGTGAGCATACGTTAACTATCAATTTCGCTCCTCGAAACGATTCCAATCCAGTTGAAACTAGTCGATACGAAATCATAAGCTTCATCAAAAACTCAGCTGGCAGCTACCATGAGCACCACAGAGTAATTCATATCTCGTTGATGGGCTCCTCAGTAATACACCGCACCATCCTCTTATTCTTCCATAAAATTTTGTTTCGCACTCTCGCACATTACATCCGGAAGTACGATTCGTGCATGGGAACTGGTTGAAAATTTTTCGTAGGCAATCATAAAATCAGAAGTTTGAAGGACCCACTTAAATCATGTATAAGTTGGCAGTGCAAAATCCTTGAGAATAGGGCTCCTCACTCACCCAGGCATACATAGCACCTGTCGTCATGAGTTTTACTACACTGCACTCTTCACCGCGGCTTTTTTCAGGGTCAGACTGATGACTCACAGAGAGTTTCGATTGGGGCGCTGCTAACGCGCCCAGAGCAGCGTCGCAGCTGTTCTTGTGGCCAGCCGACCATCTTTCAACCGATCATTCTGTCATATCTATTACCAACGTCATTCTTTTCGAGTTTTTCATTCCACTCTATGCATCCGGGAAATAAGACCAGGATTAGGGGTTCCGATGTGGGAGAGTAGTGATCTCTACTGATGCAATCTTCGTGATCGGCTGAACTCCATGCAATAATTGGAGTTCCTTCGGCCTTACTAGTCAAGCGACTTGTTTGTTTTCCTAGTAGGAGGTCCGTGAATCATACTTTTTCTGTTCGTGACAGCCTCCGAAATGTTTTCCGCGCTTTTGTACAAAAAATGCTCTCGCACGCGTACTTCTTTCATTCAAAGCTTCATGATTTATCGTTAGACTCTGAATATTTGAGGAATCCTGAGGAAGGTCGCACTTGCTCGAATCCCTTAATTTCATTCCGCAAATTTTCTCCTAAAACTGGCAGAAATCTTGTTTTTCTCCGCAAAATATGGAAACTCCCCTTCCAATAATGGACGATCCCAAAAAAAAAGAAGTTAATTCGGAAAACCGTTAAATAAACAAAGCTTTTGTCGGCTAGCGTTGCTCCATATCTACTTACGATTGCTGTTATCTCATTG
>UZAF01000191.1:0-12002 GCA_900617895.1 Haemonchus placei | reverse complement strand
GTTTTTGTTAGTGGAAGGGATATAGTCGACCTCTGTGTTCTCTGTCTTACTTTAGGGTATACTGCCGGATTGCGAATTTCGACGAACAGAAGTATAGCCCACATTTCAGGTGAAGGTGCACTCGAAACAGCCTGGGGCTGAATGAGAAGAAGCTAAATTCGGCATCGGACTTTAATCAGTTTTTTCTCCTCATAGCGCCACAAATAAACCTTTCTAATATTCAAACTTTCTATTCATGTTGAGGCATTTTTCGAAAGTGTAGTATGTTTTCTGCGTGATTACCTGTCCTCTATTTGTTCAGACAGTGGAATTTATACAGGGAAGGATAATATCGAACATCGCTAATGTACCCAAGTTTACTAGAGGAAGGCGTTCTACGATGTTGAGGAAACAGTTCACGACTAAAATGAATCCCGGATTCCTTTCTATAATTAACATGTGACCATCGGTGATAGCCAAACGACACTGTCGGGTCGAGAAACGTAGCTACACCAGGAGTGTCGACAACAGATCTTGCACAGGCTCCTGCTCCCACTATACACCCGCACCAGGCAGAGCAACCCAGATTCTACACTTCTTTATCTCTGTAAGCATTTAGCTGCAATTGCATTCATATGGAAAAAAAATCATAAGTAGTACCAGCCAACAATCCTATCGTGATTCTATGGTAGTAGTAGGTTGTTGAGTCAGGTTAAATGGTCCTCTTGATTGTCAAAGTAGTGCCGTTCTCATGGTTCTTCGGGGAGAGGAAAAATGATATTCCATCTGTATAAGTTCAGAGAACATGATGGTGCTGAGGATCCTCCCGTTGGAGTTCCTGAAGTGCGGCCTTGACGACTTGTGCAATATGGGGCCTGGCCTTAGAGGACAGAGGAAGGGTTTGACTCTTTCGAGGGGTGTCAGTAACATAGCCTCTTTCACGAGTTGTAGCTGAGCTATGTGAAGCTTCTCGACGACCGTGACAGTCCTTCCAGCATCAGGATGCCATACCCTTCGCGATCCTCTTCGTCTAGTTTAAAATACCTTCCATCAATATTACCATCTTTGAATTTTTCAAATAACTTTCATCCCAGATTTAGATTTGCCTACGACGCCTTCTCCATACACATTGCAAATGTACCGGGTAGCTTCAGCGCTTTTTTGGTCGGAGAAGGGAAAAGGAAAAATTTAAAAATGGAGAAGAGCGGGTAGAGAAAATAATGGTTTTCACCTCCTGAGTATTCTATTTCTAGGTCGATCAAGTAATGAAAATCAAATCGCTCAAGAAGAAGATTAATTCAATTTCGTAGCAGAAAGAGTCTTATAGAATGAAGAGTGCACATTTTTGGTACAGGCAAAAAGTTGTTGTGAAGTAAAGAAATCGTAAAACTTCACGAGCTTATTCTCAACTTACTATATCTGAAATCGCTTCAATCGAAGCCTCCTTGAAGGTACAGTTCACGATAATTTCGGGTAATCCAGATTATGACGAAAAATGGAAGGTAAGGCGGAAAATAATGCGATGAACGCGAAGGAACTGCTTGTATTGGTGTTTCCAAAAAGGAAAAAGACTTCGAAAAATTGTTAGGAAGGAGGCTGGATGAGAATGAGACCAGAAGAATGAAGAAGAGTGGGGCGTTCGCCCAAGTTGTACAGTGTGGGTTTTGCGTACTGAAAAAACCCTGGTAACAGCGAAAATAATTCTAAAGGAAAAAAGAATGGGGGAAAAACATCGCCTCAACACTCGGCGATCAGCTTATTGTGTGTGGGTCCTAGAACGAGTATTTGCAATCTGTATCGCCTCGACACTCGTCTGACGTGACATCGATCAAGGGGCGCGAAGGCCGCGCGAGTCGAGAATGGAGCTTCCACTATGCCCTAACCGTCGAGTTTTAGGGCGCGAGAGGGCCCTTTCTATTACCCTTGGGAACATAGAGTATTCAAGTCTTGGGCAGCGACTGAGTTAAACAACGCTTTTCTGCCGTCATCCAGGCAAATCTTGAGGAGACCCGCGTCATCCCTGCTTATTTTTCTTCATATCCTCTACATTAAATCAACAAGACGGTGACTCAGGGCCAACAAGTCTCTTTGATTGTGCAGTATCAACAGAATTCTTCGCAGCACCAACTTTTGTAAATTTGGGATGATGTTAGACGATCACTAAGTGTAGGGAAAGATGGGAAAATAGGTCGTATGGGGAGCCTGGAGATTTTCTCGACCCAGTATCTCGAAAGTCGATTTGCCGTATGATGAAGGCATCATCAGCTTCACTCTTCGCCGATCTAATTTGGACTGAGCTCCTTGTAATGCCCTCAAAGTTTCCATTATCTACAAAATAAATTCTTTTCTTACCATCAACAGCCGAATTCCCCCGTATCCCGAGCTTCTTCGTCGTTTTTGGAAGATTCCTCACTACGAATTTGCCTTGATATGGATTAGATAAGCGCATCCAGAATGCAATACAATCACCTCCATCACCTGTCTCATGTCGTCCCGTTCATTAGTCTCTGTTGCCTGCCAGAGTAATTAAGCGGATCATAAAGACTCAATGTAGAACATTCCTTATGTTTAGAACATACATATCTAAAAGGATCTAACCGTGATGCTGATAATCACGCTGGTAATCGTTCACGTCTCGAAGGATCCACTCAGTGACCGCCCTGGCCCGACAGTCATCACAGTGTCGTGTGCAGCCCACCTGGTCATCGATTCGTTGGTGTGAGCCACGATGTCTCTGATATTATTTCGTTGGCCTTCGGATTCTTCCTTCAATTGCATGTCTGAGTGTCTGAGGGAGTTCCAAGTGTACCCCTTCTAAATGACACTGACAGCATGTCCTTTCCGCCTTGCTCGATGGCAAGTTTTCCAGGAGTTGTAAAAGTTTGTAAAAGCAAAAAAGGTGTCGAAAAGGGTGGCGCGAGGCGGTGTGTTTTTTGCCTTTTTCACTTGTACCTTAATGCTCTTAAATGCTACCAATGCAGCGCTACTGCTTTTGCTCAGCTACGTAGTAGGGCGCTCATCATGTTCACTTCTTTAGCCATGTGACTAGAGCGTTTAGAGATGCTTGTCCCGTTCAACGTCGAAGGAGCATCAGGTACCAACCCGTTTGTTATGAACGTCGAGTTCGCTGAATTTAAATGTGCGCAGATCTTTCCAAAGCGCTGTCGAACACGGCCAGCATTCGTTCCGCTTGCGCGATGTGTATTGTGTATAAACCCTCACTCACAAGTCCTTACCTTCCGAATGAAGCATGATTTTTCCCAAGGACTGCATCGAAAGGTTCGGGCAAGATGACATGCACTGCAGTACCCTTCTGGTCACGTCTTTCTTGTAAAATGAAGTATTTTGAGCTCACGAAGCATCCTTATACATTGAGTAAGAACATCCTGGATTCCCTGGGCTTCGACTACCGCTTCTGGCTCGACGATTTCGAAGGTTTTCTTCGAATAGATGAACGTCGGAATAACGGCAACTTGTCTCGCGATAATTTAATGAATCTTGTGACAGTGTGGATGTGATCGCTTGTACTGAAACCTTCACGAAAACTTGCTTGCTCGGTTGAATGTCAACTAGCTTTCTGCCAATTCTGCTAACGTTAACTCGTGTGGAAAATTTATAGGTTACAGACAGCGAGGGGGTTGGGCGTAGTTGCGAGTATCGTTGAATCTCCCTTCTTATACATTAACACAGGCATAGAAATTGAAGTCTCAGTCAGGATTTTGATGCGAGAGCCCACGACCTCCGCGCACAAAACTTTGAAAGCATTCTGGATCTGCGCAAAAGACCTAAAATTAATCGGAAAATGATTGCCTGGCTATAACAAATGAATTCCCCCCGTTTCTCGACCTGTATGGGCTAAAATTTTCAGGCCACTCTGAGCCCACCCGTTGTGAAATTGTTCAAATAGGCAGTTTGAAAGGTGGTCCACATTTCATCTTCTCTATTTCCAAGGTAGATTCCCTGTTGTGGTTTACGAGATCCTTTTAGATATCTCTAGGTTATACTTGAACTAAATGAAGTCTGAAATGAAGCTCGATGCGGATGAATCTCAAATATTCTTTGATTTTCAGTTCCTGACGAAGAACGCCGAAACGTTGACTGAATAAAGAGTTGTACCATCTTGGCCGAGGCTATACCAAACCTCCATACCGAGACTCACACGATGCGAAGATGCATTGAAAGTCGTTCATGATCAACACAGGCATGATTTTCAACGACTTGAGCGCTTTCCATTCCAATAGGTACCGCGTGAACAGGCTGGCTAATTTCTGGCATCTCTGAAAAGCTATTGAGACGTTCTTGTTTGATCCCATCCTACCGAGTGTCATACAAATTTTCATCATTGTGGTTACACGTCGAACTCCGGAAGGGAGAATTGAGAGAACGACATATCCGTCTTGCCTGACCTGGTAGTCAGGAAGACAGTGAGAACCTAATCACGATGTTGTAGTTTCCGCGAGCGGTGTTAGTGGTTCAGTGAAGGATCAAAGGCGATCCAAAGAGCAATATTTTCTTCCTCGGCAGTGAGTTATCCAAACAAAATCGAGCTCTTGCCATGGGTAATCGCATGTCTTCTGTGTTAGTAGTTGTATGATTGGGACGTAAATCACAAAAATCTCAAAAATCTGTCGCTAAATAGTGGAATTCTCTTTTATGAACGTTTTGTTGATGTGTTCTCTTTTGGAACAGCTTGAGTACATCTTGGTGAAACACTGAAGAGGTAGGTGCCAATTCTTCCTTTCAAATTCGCCACATAAGTCCATTCCTTATTTTTGGCTACGTGACTACCTGAACTTCCTCTGTGTCCCTGACGGCAAGAGGCTAGAGCGCAGAGAAAAACACCCCGGGTGAAGCCCACGGCTGTGGTGGTGGGGGTGCCATTGGACAGGCGAGCACAACACTCGAAGAACACATCAAACGGGGGTGCGCCGGACGAGATCAGAAAAATGACGCATTCGGCAAATTTGAAGAAACCGAGTCCAAGTAGTCCGTAGGCCCTTATTTTCCAAGTATTTGCGGCTGGCTTGATATGACTTGATGTGTTCCGTATTGTAACTGATAATTAAGTAACTAATATATATTGTATTGCAATATTTTGTATTTTACATACTGTAATATTGTATATTATATTGTATATTAATATACTGTAATATATTGTACCGCAATATCATTTCTATATATAAAGCGCTCGCGTCTGTTTGTTTGTTTGTTTGTTTGTTTGTTTGTACGGAAATTCGATATAACCTGAAGAAACACCTGGAGAAGTCGGGTCAAGTTTGGAATGAGTTGAGCATAGGGTAAGTGCAACAGAGCACGTGTGAGCCCAGCGGGGCTCCGCCCCCAAGGGGCGGGGCATGCGCCGGATTGGGGGGGGGGTCTTGGGCGAAATCTTCTAATCCGGTCTCATAACACTCCAGACACCAGGGAAAAATGTGCAAAGGTGAGGGATGGGTCAACAATTAAAATAAAGAAAGCTTACCTGCGGTGGGCGGAGCGTTCTCGCAGTGGGCGGTTCTTTCCACGGACATTCATAACTCGATTTAACGAAGGCGTCGAGGCCAGAAAAAAAATAAAAGAGTGGGCAAGGCTTTATGTGTGCTGGGCATGCGTAAATATAGCGAAGCCCCGCCCACGGTGGGCGGGGCGTGCGTTGAGATGAAAACTACTTTTCAAAAATGAGTGTAACTCTGTTCAGAAACGTTCGAGAGCGCGGGACAAAAGTGGCAAGAGGTAATGGAACAAATGCGGCCAAATTCTCGAAGTGGGCGGGGTTATCGCCAAAGTAGGTGGAGCTTAGATCAACATTTCATAACTCTGTTCAGAAACGTTCTAGAACGCGAGTAAAAGTGGTAAGAGGAAATGGAACAAATGGAGTTAAGTCCTCGAAGGGTGCGGACCTGGCACATGAAAGCGGGGTTAAGACCAAAGATTCATCTCTTTAAAAACTCTCCGGAATGCAGAAAAAATGGTTTGGAGCAGTCAAAAGAAGGTGGTCAGGTTATTGTGGGAAGGGTTTGCACTAAGGTGGACGGAGTATGATCAAGCACTAATAACTCTGCTCAAATATGTCAAGCGTGATGCTCTCAGCAGTTCAGCGTTCGAATCTAGAGAGAAGTATCTTATTCTGATTATCCAACATTCCGCTGATTGACTCCATCGCGGATAAGTGGCCGTCGACATACAGTAGCGCTCAAAAGTATTCGGCCAACTTTAACTTGCCGTATCTTTTTTCCCAGTGGAGCAAATCACATGAAATTTTGATATGTTTAGCTGAAGCATATTTTACACTGTCCAACACTACTACACTGCAAAACAACCATATCCACATACTAATGGGGAGGCGTTTGTAGACTGTGCTGAAAGCAGGTTTGACGTCTGCAGTTATTGCGACCTTATGTATGTTTTTCCTCTCTTCTGGGTTCGACATTAGTGCTCGTACACTTAAGACATGGCAAAAAGGAAAGAACTCCTAGAAGGTTCACCATTCGTATTTCCAGTTGATTTTTCTTTCAAGCCCTTTTGGATAACTGGGACATGATCAGATTGCAGGTTAATAATGGTAAATATTCACACTACACCAATGTTACACACATTGAAATTTCGCTCGATTAGATCCAGTAGGAAAGAAGTTACGCCTGAAAATTATAACTGAGGAAGCATTTTGCCGAATACTTTTGAGCGCTACTGTATACTGCACGCGTGAGCGTGCATAGCCAAACCGGTATTGTAAAATTAAGGCTGACGAAGGCATTATTTGCTGAAGGCTTACTTACAGAAGTGAGAGTACTCTTACAGAAGAGTCAGGAGCTTTGACAAGTACAAAGCAAAGACTACGACAGCAAATAAAGATGAAACTCAGAAATAGCAATCTCTTGAAATATTCAGCTCAACTGGCCACGCAGTGAACAAGGTCAGAAATGTTCAAGGAAGTTTGTATTTCCACCTGCGCGACCACGTGACCTACTCGCCTGGTTGTTGTTCCCATCGAGTTTATGTATATTGGACTATATTTTATTTGACTGAAGATTACCAGAACCACTTACCACGACACCACATCTATACTGACAAATACAGCTATCTTTCATGATGGTTCGAAAACTAAATAGAAAAAATAATAGTTGAAAATAATAAGATAATAGTTGAGAAAATCAAGCGTAGCCCATGCCAGGGCGTCTTATCAACATCGAGTGCTTTAGAATTTCATATCTAATTTAATTCATATCTAATTTAATTCATTTCAAAAGTGCTCATTTGTACTTCTTAATTTTAGGCACCACTAGATCTCACTTACATACATACCATTTCTTATGTATTCACATTTTAGCATTAGCAAATTAGCATTAGCATTTTTATGAACAACAGTCGGTATTCATTTTTCTTCAACCCTGGCTACTATTAGTACTACTACTACTCGTACATATTAGCCCTGTTGTCCATTGTGTGATCCCAATTGTAGGCACCACTAAATTTCACTTACATACATACCATTTCTTTTGTATTCACTGCAAATTAGCATCTTCTTGGACAACAAATGGTATTCATTCTTCTTCAACCCTGCCTCCACCTCCTACTATTACTACTACCACTTCTACATATCAGCCCTGTTGTCCATGGTGTAATTCATTAACTTTTCGCTTAATTGGTACCAGACTCGTCTGAGAGGATGGAAGCATTGACTTGTATAATATATCGGCCGTCATTGTACAGGCCACATATGCATTCATTACGCCACTACGTTTCTGAATGGAAGTCGAATGCGTGGGCGGATAACTCTGACGGGATTGATTGACCCCCCAAGACTTTATCATCATCCTCTTATTGCAGCATACACTCTCTTATAGAAAATATTAATAAAGAATTACGAATATTTATATCCCTTTCAACAAATTCCACAACTCAAATGGAATAGCCTGTAACACTGGCAGAAGCTCTTCTACTCTTTTTCAATCAGCATAATTTAAATGCCAGTCAACATGTTCAATTACCGAAAATTATGGAAAGCCAAAAATAAATCCTACGTTGGAGCTCCTATCGTTGCAACAAGGGTGCCAGAACAAAAATATTTTTTTTTCATGTTATCAGTACGTGCCTTATAAAGGCTCTTCTGGAATGTCAGGTACAGGTTTTCTGAAAAAGGTGTTGTTGCAGGGCTGATAGCAATAGATTATGGAAAAGGTGATGTCCGAATAGAAGAGGTTGTTGTCACGGGAAGAGCCTGTTCGGAAAGGGATACATAGCTCGATGTATCTGGAAACACCTTCATTACTTTGTAATTCTTCAATGCTTCTTATCAGAAGCCATTACCTGAAGAAGCTTTAAATTCAAAAGTTAAGGATTGCACGATGCTCTATGCAGGGCCTAGGATATGGTGATCCTGTTCCATACCAAGGTTTCCATCAAGGAAATAAGCATTGCACCACCGTGGCAACTGTCAGAGTGAAGAAGACCAATTTCATCCTGAAAGGATCCACTGTCACGATGAATGACGGATCTATTTGAATAAAAAAAATCAGAATTCGAGGAAAAGTTCGTCTCGCGATGATGTAAAATATGAAGAATGGGCCCCAGTTCGGCAGCTTTATTGCTTGGACTCTAGCTGCGACATTCCATACGACATTCCATACTTTCAACAGATTTTAAAATTTTTGAAATTTGCAAAAAAACCGTTATATAGTATGGGAATGTGAAAATTTTCCGCCACCAAGTGTTGGAGTTATGTTTCATAAAGTTTGTGAAAATATTCGCTCGACGAATATGCTGTTGAAAATCATAAAAATTTGGCGTTTTTGTATGTCATTTAATACTCTCTCTGCCCGTTTATCGACATTGTAATACGCCCACAA
Organism: Haemonchus placei; assembly: GCA_900617895.1. Lineage (NCBI taxonomy): Eukaryota > Metazoa > Nematoda > Chromadorea > Rhabditida > Trichostrongylidae > Haemonchus > Haemonchus placei. The sequence goes on along the minus strand of UZAF01000191.1, from coordinate 3,180 downwards.
TTTTTTCCCTTCATGAATTAGTTTGAAATCCATAGTCTAATCTCGGTTATAACTAGCTTGAACTACTTGTTAATGAAATAGAGGTAGTGCTCGTAGTTCCAAAATTTTCTTTACATGGGAAGCAGCGGCAAGTGAGGCAGTATTAACGAATTTTCAGCCTATTCCGGTCATAGAATCTTAACTCCAGAATGACTTTCACCATGTAGACTGCTAAGTTGGTGAGCAATTTCTGGCTACCAATGGTATTAAGTTAAGGCTGAAAACCTTCGGAACACCAACCCGCGGGGATTGGTTATTGTAGGAAACGTTACGATGGAACCGACTCTGCCTGTTCTGGATGCATTCTCAGCATCATTCCCTAGCAGAATTCCATCACTTCTTGATCATTTCGCTGAAACTGCTCTCCTGAATTCACAAAAACTGAAAACGTTGGCTTTGGTATCTTCCAACTTCTGCAGACATACGTCTAGGAGAGAGTCTGTCGATAGTGTCCTGACTTGCGGAACGTCCGTAGTACTTCTTCCGCCACTGCCGTACGCTGAGCATGGGTTTGTCGTGAAGATTCTGGGCATACTGCCACGTTAGAATGCCGCGTGTTGTCGCCAAAGATAATGGTTCTTCTTGCGGCGATAGCATGATTTTCGGGCACAGATTTCAGAAAGTTTATGGAGGAAAAATCTTTTACGGATGACTGGAGATTTCCATAATCACATTATAATTTCCAGAGGCGTTTGAAATGGCCTATAAAGGATTTTCTGAGAGGTATAAAATCTGGTGGAATCAGAGAATGATGTGTCATAAGCAAAGTTTGCGTATATGTCATAGGTGCCGGAAGGGCCCAGCCTTAATATTGCATTTCTCGTCCAAAACGTGATTTTTTGTGTTAAAGTAGCTTCTTCTTTCATCATGAGAAAGAATCATTTCAGAATGCATTTCGCCGTCATCCTACTAGTAGTTGTAACAGCTGTGTACTGTCAATTACCCGGTTGGACACCTTCCTTGGGAATTGGACCGATAATCAACGTCTGTTCAGTCCAAGGATCAACGACATCATGCAATTGGAAGCAATTTCTGAAAAGGACTCCGAACTCCCCGACAGGTGTTGACTTTCGGGATCTAGTCGAGAAGGATCCTCAAGTCTGGGAACGAGGCGAGAAGAATAATCAAGTCTATCTTGAACCAGCTCCTTACATGGTGTTAATATCTTAAAAGGTAATAATGATCTGAATGAATCTGGATCACCTGTTTTAGACAATTTCATAGTTTTCTTCAGGTTTAATATGTTGACAAGATTATGAGCTATTTTGAATGCATGAGTAGCTGAATTTAAGTGAGAATTATGAAGCGTCAACGGCTTTTGTAGTTATAGGAGGGAGGGTAATCTCAATTAAGCTTCTGTCAGTGTTCAAAGCAACTCAGATGAAGAAAACATAAAAGCGACAATGTATATCCGCGTTCCTTCCTGTCTTTGTCCTTGAAAGAGAGGAATAAGCTGAATTTCCAGCCCATTGGCTTAATTGATCTACAATTAGTAAGAGAGCCGCTTAGTTCAGGTTCATGAATTTGTTAAGCTCAAGGAACCTTTTGTACAGGCAGAGGCAGGTACTTCGATCGAATTTATCAAATAAATTGAATTCAGTAAGAGGCTGAACCTACGCCTGAACCGCTTGTATGCGTTTTTGTTAGTGGCAAGGCTATAGTCGACCTTTGTGTTCTCTGTCTTACCTTAGCGTATACTGCCGAATCACGAATTTCGACGAACAGAAGTACGAGGGTTGCCTTTTATATTTTGAGATTTGGCAAAACTAGTGTAGCAATCTAACAACTGACACCACTATCGTAAAGTTTGACTATTTTGAGGTTACGTTGCAAATTTGAGCGCGATTTGTGTTGTTTAGACTAAGTTATAAGATTTTGTTTAGGCCAAGTTATGGGGTTGAATCGTGAGCATTTCCGCGCGATTATTTTCTACAACTTTCGACGTGGACTAACTCAACAGCAATGCATGGATGAACTTAATTCAATATTTGGTGATGAAGCTCCATCCAGGGCCAGTGTTTATCGATGGTACAGCGAGTTCACCCGAGGTCGTAGTTCACTCGAAGAAGAATTTCATGGAGGTCGTCCAAAATCAGTTGTTGTTCCGGAAACCGCTGATACTGGGCACAAACTAATATTGCAAGACCGTCATGTGACCTATCGTGAGATTGGGACAACCTTAAGCATTAGTGGGACCAGCATACATTCAATATTGCATAAACATTTGACTGTGAAAAAAATGTTTTTGAAAAATTTGTCAATCCCCCAAGAAAGGGGCTCGTGTCGATTGGTCGAAAGAAATGCTCAAAAAATACGATCGCGGTGCTTCGAAACACGTCTATGGCATCGAGACAGATGGTGGATCATGGATATATGCGTATGAGCCCGGAAGGAAACAGCATCGACCGGTTGGGTATTTCAAGATGAGCGAAACCCAACAAAAGCAGTCGCGCACCAAGCACTTCGGGGCAATTGATCTCATGTTTTTTTCCTGGAAAAACTGGACATGTCGCAACCATACCACTAGGACGAGCAGAACAGTCAATTCTGAGTGGTATACCACCATTTGTTTGCCAGTTGACTTCCCAAAGATCAGGAAAACCAACTACTGAAGACGGATCACTCTTCACCACGACAATGCGAGCTCCCACACATCGGCTCAAACAACTGCATTTTCGAGCACTCAAAACAACGATTTGACAGGTCATCAGCTATGTAGTCCCCGGGTGACTTCTTCTCATCCCGTACGTAAAAAATAAAATGAGAGGTCAACGTTTTTCGACACTTGAAGAAGCCGGTTTAGAGGCATGAACGCATGTTTTAGAGTTACATACATCAGAGTGGCAAAACTGCTTCGAAAGCTGGATCGAGCCCATTCAAAAGTGTATAGATCTTAATGTGGAGAATTTTGAAAGGATGTAAAGCGATTTTCAAAAAATGGTACTTGTTTCTGTTCTCAAATCTCAAAATATAAAAGGCAACCTACGTATAGCTCACATTTCAGGTGAAGGTGCACTCAAAACGGCCTCAATGCGGCTGGGCTGAATGAGAAGAGGCAAAATTCGGAATCGGACTTTAATCACTTTTTTCTCCTGATAGCACCACCGATGAACCTTTCTAACATTCAAACTTTCTATTCAT
>UZAF01000190.1:0-12019 GCA_900617895.1 Haemonchus placei | reverse complement strand
GTACAGAATCCTTTTCCCATCACACGTCACAATACGGTCTAGAAATGGATTGTTCCTGTTGCGCAGAAGCAAGGCGGAGGCGAGCTCGTAGCGGCGGTCTTTCTGGTGTCAACTCATGCGGCACCCACTTATCGAGCTTCTTCTACTTCCCGATCTCCTGCATGTAGATGCCAACCGTCCTGCTGGAAACACTCAATCTTGAGCCAATATCCTTCAGCGTTGTACGTGGATTCTCTTCCACTAACGCTCTCAATTGTTCGTTGCCAACGGCCGATGGCCGCCCACTGCGCTCATCATCTTCCAGGCTCTCATCACCGGTACGAAATTTTTCAAACCACCACTGTGCTGTGCGTTGATTCATCGTACCTAGATCTAAGTCATCGTTGATATCCCGGTCCGTTTCCGTCGCACTCCTGCCCAATTTGGATTGGAAAAGAAAAATCATGCGGATCTGTCGTTTGTCCATGCTGATTTCGACCTTCTAATAAACCCCAGGAATCATTCCAGGGAAAAACCGATTATATATTTGGATAGGCCAAGAAATGCGCTTCAGAATGGTATAAAACTTGCAAAAAATCTAACAGCAAATAACATCGCGGCGAGCATTTGAAAATTGGGCGTCAAAAACCGCAAGAACTTTCTTCACGACCTAATAATTGTCGGTAACCATTTCAAGGTTATTAGTTCGCGGCACCGCGGTCAGCACCGCGTATGCGACGCGAACGCGAGAATAGACGATATTCGTAACGAACAGCGATCGGTCTCAAGTACAAATTTTCCGTCTTTCACACCATTTTGCAAGGAATTATCTGAAACCGAAGATAAGCGATACTAGTGAACTTGGCCAGCGTATGCCCCGTTAACTATTCTGTGGTTACTGGCAAATGGAAATGAGATAAATTGGGTGGTGAAGTATCTAACAAAGTTCTCACCAGAGACATTTTCCTTTACATTTCGGCGATTTAAATGGCTACAAAACGAGCCACTTTCTACCACTATTGAGTTATAGCCTACAAAACGTAACCATTTCGAAACTCATTTCTTCTGTTTTTACACTTGGAAGCTTCTTAGACAATTTGTAACGTTTTTAACTTATATGGTTCCCACTTTATATCCTATTCGTAATAACTTACTGATTTTACGCGGCTTGTTTAAAATTTAATCAGGTTTTCTTAGTCCAGCTATTTTGCAGCCGAAATGAAGATTGCACCTTTGGATGATGGATGACTCGTCAAGAATTTTGCGTATCATCACCAATAAGCTGGTGAACGAGGTAAGTGTAATACACATTATCTGAATTTTAGGTAATATTTCACATAATTTTCATTTTGTATACATGATGATACGGTTTCAGGCCGTTAGTAATTCAAAGAAAGCTGTTTCTACGGATTCTCAGGAATTTAAGAAACTGAAGAAAGTGGTCCGTGAGAATGAGAACGCTATAGCTGAATATGTCGAGTACCTTTTTGTGTCTTTGAAGGTTCGCTTTTCTAGTTCCTTTTATCTTAAATTGCGCCGTTATTACTTTCGATTCGTGGGCAGCGATAACGGTACAAGCTACTTCATCTGATCGCCGATAGGATGAGTGTGGCGGAGGGTTCGAATGCTCTAAGGCGGCGTCGATACTTGGCTAATCGAGAAAAGGGTTTTCTCTACTTTTGGAATCAAAAGGATCGAATGCCGATGTCGAGTGCAAAGGGAATTAAGAGTGGATACCAGCGATTGTCCGAAAATAGTTCTTATTCTGTTTTGAGAAAACGGCCTGGTTTGTGCTCAGAATTCCTCGGTGAGAAGTTTCATTGGTCGCATAATTTGACTCCTTCTGAATGATCTTCTTTGACGTCTTGTGACTTATTACACTAGAAAAGCAAACCTTGCGGGTTACTTGGCTCACATGAAGAATGCAGAACTCGAAGGTACACGAACTGAAGTCTTTTTAGCAGAAATGAAGAATATTTTTTCTTTTGATATTTTTTATTATTATTTTTTTTACTTTTTTCTTTTTTCTTTCTTTTTCTTTTTTCTTTTTTCTCGGTAAGAAATTAAAATTTCAACTGTCAACGCTTTTGTAAGGTAAAAAGGTGTGTACATTGCATAGTAACAGCCCAGTCTAGCTATTATGCAGATGTTCTCTAATGTTTTCTGATAGGCAGCAGGAAATTTTTGTGACAGATCCTGTTGGAAACCTCACATTCCGAATGAAATCCTTTCCAGCGCTCTGACTCGGAACGGAGACAATCCTTGATGTCAGTATTCGATTATTTTTTCAATCGTTCTCATAATTTTCGCCTGAGAACCGTGGACAAGTTGCAGGTTTGTCATTGAAAAACCCGAACCTCGTGTTCGTGATTATGTACACTTCTTTGCAGGAGTTACTTCTACTGGTGTGTGAAACGGATCCATTGCATCATCCTCTCCCTGGACCAACTACGGAATGCAAAGAATTGAAGGTTCGGGAATATCATTTTGTTACTTATGTTAAATACGCCCTTTCCAGGCCTACGCTTTGAAAACGGTCAAACAATGGCATGAGAAGTTTGGTCCCGGTTACGTGAAATTGAATTTCGTTGGCGATTTTTTGCGAGAATCTAAGGTAGCATAATGCCGTTTGGTCATTGTTGATATAATATGCCACAGCGTAGATCATCAAGATTATCCTAGGCTATTGATTTCGATTCTGCATCTGCGGAACTACTGGCTGAAAGAATGAGAAAGGAAGCAGAAAATCGGAGAAGCGCAGAGTTGTCTCAGAAGGTAGGGAGTTATTACTGTCCAGAGAACATTTTTCGCTCTATTAATTGTGAGTTCAACGCCATCCGAGCATTTTCACCGACAAATTCTTTTTGTTACTGGAATTCAGAACGTATCTTGCTATATGTTTGAATGGCAGTTGATGCGGCCAGGACTACTAGACCCAATTCCATCGAGGTCGGCTGATCATCAGCTCACCACTAACATATGCATCGTTTGGTCGCAATTCATTCTATTATGCAATTTTTTTGCCTCCTACAAATTCAAGCCCCTCGATCATGAGCTATTTTGCTTATTTGGTGTTATAAATGTGTTTGTTCTTGTTTCTAGCTTTACACTCTTCTTTAAGGAACACATTACAATTTTGAATAAACTTTTTGAATTTATTCCATTTAGATCGCCGCCAGTGTTCGTCGGAAATTCGACCAAGTCAAAGATGATATAGAAAGATGTATTGCCTCGGCTGACACGGCCCTCTCTATTCTTGTTCCTCTTTTTTGTGTCGATTCTGAGGAAAATGAAGCCAAGAACCGTGATGCTGCCTCTTGTCGAGACAACGATCAAATTCAAGAAATGCAGGTAATTGCAAGCGATCTTTCTTGCTGTAGCCTCGATATTATTTTAATGTTTATGCTGTTGATATTTCTGTATTTTCAGTAGGTTGAAATGACACTGATTCAGGTCCTTATCTTAAAAAGGTTTGTTTAGGCCTTAAAGTAGTTGAGTGGCTTCAAAATGTTAGTCTATTTGAATCAATCAGTTGCTCCACGTAATAGCTTTTCTCAAGCTCTTGGTTAAAAAGGTATACGACAGGAAATGTTCCATTATATTTCCTGCTATGCCTCTTCAGATAGTCGTTGGAGAAAGATTGCAGTGAACTTGTTTCTTTTTCTCTTACTACCTGCTTCAACAACAAGAAACGTTTTCAATTTCTTACTCCTATTATTTATTTACCAGAAAAGCACTCTAGAGTTTCTCTAAAAATCATTTCCTCGAGGTCCATTTTTCAGCTGGACATACGAGGGATTTTTTGATTGTACGCTGATTTTGTTCTGCTCGATGTCGTGCACATGCTTGTGCTTTTCATATGCGAGCTCTGAGAGCATTTCGCTCAACTCAGGCACTTCCACAAGTGCTTTTTCAGACGGTTCACGGATACACAAGTTCTGAAACAATTTCGGTTGTTTTGCCATCGCTCACGCCAGAAGTCACGGTCAATGAGGACAACGAGGCACTAATAGAAAACCTACGGGATGCAAAAGTAATGCTAGACGTCTATCGAAAAAAGATTTTTAGGTGCACTTATATTCTCTTGCCAAAAAGCACTATCCCCTACTCGCTACCTTATTTTAGTTGGCAGCGTAAATTAAATGGCGCCGTTGGCGTAGAACTTCTAATGCGAGATCTGACGGCAATAAACGGAAAGATCGAACAGCGATGTGGGAAGATTGCTGAATTGAACCTTAAGCCAAAGAGGCGGAAACGGAAAGGCGCTGATTCTAGTGAAAGTGAGGAAAGCGACCTCGAAGAAGTACCTGAAAAGCAGTGTAAGGATAATTTTACTTGCTGCAGTAGTGGAAGTTTCTGATCTTAACCTTTTTTTAGTGGAGGACTTTATGCCACCCGATGAAGTTCCGCGACATATCATGGAGCGAGTACAACAGCTGGAAAATGGGAAATGTTCCGAGCAGCCATGTTGCAGTAAATCGCTGGTGACAACTTCATCAGTGACAGCACCGAAAGAGGTATAGACTGTTTATTTGAATTTTCTGAACGATTCATGATGCTGCCTTAACACAAGGAACGAAATGTTTGAAAAACATTCGATGATAAGCATGGCTATGCTGAGGGAGCGTGTGATGAAGCTCGTTTTAGGATGAGGTCAAGCCAAAGCCTGATATTCCTGTTGTTTCGTTCGGGCTCGACTTAAAATACTGGGGAGAGGCTTACATTGAGCCCACCATCCTTCGTAACAACGCAGATTGTCATCCGTTTTGGAGAGCACCAGAGGATGACGATCGGTATTTCAACGTTTTGCTCTAGTCTACCGATATGTTTGCAGAACATTTTACTGTTCAGGCCTGCATTAAACGAAAAGGGGTCGAATGTGGGAGAGGTCCGGTTGATAACATGGATAGGAGAACCACAACGAGCTGAGAGGCGTTGCAAGGCGAGGCTGCCAAATGGGAAGCTTTGCCCAAGAATGGACTTGCGAAAGTGAGTGGCTTTTAACTGGTTTGGGGGATAAGTTTTCACAACTTTTTCTTTTAGGTGCCCACTTCACGGCATAATAGTAGATAGAGATGACGAAGGTTTCCCTCTGGAAGAATTGGATACAACCGAAATGTCTTCTTCACAAGCTGATCGTGAACATCAAGAAGAAGAAGAATATTTGAGGTACGCACTGATTTCGACAACTTTTGAGAAATGGCTTTTTTATGAGGGGATTACATTTGGAACTAATAGAAATGTACAATGCGTGCACACCAAAGGTCAATCAAAACACATTCAGGGATCTGGAAGCTGCAACTGGGAAATCGTTTGTCAGTAAACCTAAGAAGAAGAAGGTGCGAGAAAGTACTGTACGTGAGCGGCTGGAGGTCAGTTTTCATCATTGCGTTATCGTAACACCCATTGAAACAAATGGCGAAATGGCGATGTTTCAGAAAAAACTTCTCAACCCTCGGACAATCAAACGTGTCTCAGCTGCTCTTGATGCAGCCCGTAAAGCTAGGTTGCAGAAGAAGTTCGGGGATCAGTTTGCTCACTCCTTTTCCAAATGATAGGCTTGTAAATATTTATTATTTAAAATGGGCTTGTGAATAATATTTAAATAAAGCTTTCTTCTACTGTTTGTTTTGATCACTGCTTTTCATAACAACGTCACGATGTGTGTGGGAAAAGGTACAATATGGAAGGTAGCAAGGTACGGGGTTTTTGAACAAATTTGATGAGGAAGTACTTACGGAGAGTCCTTTGGTTCTTGATAGAAGTTGCCACTCGTTCTTGTATTAGCTACTAGTTCTGCTAGGATCTTGTAAGAGCTCAAGATTACTCGTGCGAGTGGGGGCGAATATTTGTTAGCTGTCTCGTGGTGTCGAACAGCTGCGAACATATCACTAGCAAAGTATAAATGGCGCACTTCAACAACCTTTCACCTTCTCGTTGTTCTTTAAAGTACGCAGGGACTTTGGCCACTGACCATGAAGTATACCGCTTGAGTCTTTTGGCTCCTATCCAGTTGCATTCGAGTTGATGGTAAGAGAATCTTTGCTAGATGTCCCGCAGTACTGATCTAAACTAGCTTAATGAAGGAAGTCTCTCAAGAGGGTTCTGTGAGCTGCAATCTTTGTTTGCTAGCTATTATGTGACCTAAGGGGAGACGGGCAGTAGGAACGGTTTTCAGTAATCGATTCGCCGCACGCGGCTGTCGCGGACCATTCTTTCGCCGTTATCACAGCTCTAGCGTTCTTCAACAGCTCAATCGATATGCGATCTTTATTTTAGGCATGATTCCACTATTGGTTCCTTTGTGCCTGTATTTCTTACCTGCTGCTGCACTCTGCTATATTCATTCGCGCGCGACGTCCCTCTTTCCGCACGCAACAATTTCGTTGGGACACCCCATCCTAACGTTCCCGGTTTGAGTACAGTAGCGACATTAGTTGGTTAATTACTGAATATGTACTGTGATAATTGACTGATGGAAGACATTCGCCCTTCCTTGACATCCGTCGTCGTCTGACTCGGTGTGCACGATCATCGATCTGCTCCCAGGCCCTCCTCGAACGTTCTATGCCACGCTAAATCCACAACGTGGTGGTTCCTGTTTGCGAGCTTTTCATTAGAATGCTCGACTTCATACTACTTTCCCCACAAGCAAAAGGACTGAATTAAACGGCTACTTTCCTTTAACCATCAGTAACCTGGTAGGTGTATGATCGTGCCAGGACCTACTTCACTTTCTTGCTCTTGCCCGCAGTTTTAATCGCCGTGTTTTTCCGCTCTTGGTTTATTGCTCGTTGTTATAATGATGATTTGATATTGTGACTGTACCATTACCATGCTCGCGCCGAAGTGCATTGTCTCGGACGCACGTAGGTTCCGTCCCCCGCTCAGAAGAGCACAGGTGGGAGACCAGAAGATGCAATTCACATTCCGTCTCCTCGTCTGCGCCCTCTTTCCAAGAACGTGCAACAAGGTCTCAATGTGTAGACTGGACGAGTTTTCCAAGTGAACTTTTCCTTTGTAGAGCGAGATAGCTCATCACTAGTTCATTGTGGATAACAAATCAAACCTCCGAGCACTAATCCTATCTACGTAGCTACAGCTCAAAAGTCTTTGTCGTTGTTTAGGCATCTTCTGTCTACTGAAAGTTGTCTTTGCCTTTTTTATTTGCGGCCGGTTTATATGTAAAGGAATAACCAATCGCATTCAGATCGTTTCACGATCAGTAGTTGAACCTTTTACCCTTCCCTTTACCTTTTATCGTGCTTACACGCGGGAAGCACGGAACAGCTCTTCCAGGCTAGAATTCTCTCAGGACTTTGTTATTGATGTTTTCTTGTCCTAATTTGAACTGCGCCTCCTTTGCGGATTTTTTCAATGTGAAGTCGTAGTAGGCGCAGTAATTTGTTCGCTCGGAGCGATAGCGTCTACCTTTTGCCTTTTATTATTCACATGTTTAATGTACGCTGACAATGCAAACGGTCATCATTGGAAGAGCTCATCATCTTGGTCCGTCGTGGTAAGGTAACACAGGAGAGCACTAAAATTTCAACAGTCTCTTCCAACATAGTGGGTTTTTAGAAATTCTGGTGAGTGGAGTTTATTCAAAATTTTTTGTCTTCGAGAGTAGCCCACTACTGTAGATGAATCTGAGTAAAGTCTAATCTGAGGTAGGGGCGCTCTCAGAGTACAGCCTCGAGCGCTCTTGACGCAAAAGCGCCTAGCGTAACGCGCCGACGCCCGACGCTTCTGCCTCAACTGGCGGCGCTCGGGGCACGTAGGTCGCGTCAGCATCCGCGCTCCCGCTTACGGAGTTTGCGTGAAGCAGTTTTTCTTGTCGAGTTACTTTGAGCTTCTTCATAGTGAAATAGTCCCGTCTCATTATGTCTAAGTATCCATAATCACCTATAACACGTGTCGTGCCGACAGTTATCGATTTCCTCAAATGGGTGTGAAGTCTCCATTCGTCCCTGTCGCCAGTCAGACTGGTCCAGTTGGTCGCCCTCACTCGAGCGACCCGAGGCATAGTATTTCTTTCGTTAAGAGCTTCCGTGAAGAAGTCTGGCAGCGGGCTGGCGGCCTTTCTGTTATAGAAGGATCCAGTCAGTAACCGCCAAGGTGCAACGGTCACCATATCGTATCCTTGATAGTGCTGCATGTTGATAGTGCTTTCGTTGAGTCCAAGCCTCCGAGGCGTACGTGAAAGCAGGAAGGACAGCAGTGTCGAAAAGGTGAGCGCAGAGCGCTGTTGAATTATGCCAGTATTCGCTCCGCCTGCTCGATGCTCAATGTTATAAGCAGGTGTCGTCCGCAAAGCGGAGGTGATGTAAGTAGCAGCCGTCGAGCTTCACTCCCAAATATTCCTATTCCAAATGACGCATGATGCCATTATCGATAGCGGTAGTGAAAAGTTTGGGCGGGATGGTATCGCCCTGCCCAACCCCTCTCTTTACGTTGATAATGACTTCCCTATAGAATGGCGAAGTCTTGGTCGTGAAGTTTACGTAGAACTCCCGAAGCATTCTTATGAGTAGGTACACCCTGGTCTTCAATTACCGCTTCTGTATCGAGTCTACCAATGTCCTTCTTCAAATTGATTACGTCAGACATAACGGCATATTGTGTTCTCGAAGAAAGCTCAGTCAATCTTGTAAGAGGATGTGATAGAATGTACTGAACCCTTTGCTTGCTGGCATGGCTGTCCTTCACCTCGTTGGGGATGGCGGGTATGAAAAGTCTGTAGATTGCAAACAGCAGGCAGATTGGACCATAGTTGCCATTATAATCGGGATCTCCCTTATTACACAGCAACACAGCCTTGCTAGTTTTTCACGACGTGAACACTTTGCATTCCGACAGTACCGCGCGAAGAGCCTAGCCAGAGTTCTGACGACAACTGGTGACAGACCCTTTAGATGTTCTGGTTGATCCTATCGGAACCGGGCGCGATACAATTCTTCATCGACGTGATGGCATGTCGAATTTCGGAAGGGAGAATCGAAGAAGCGATATATTCGTCTCGCCTATATAGTATGTAGGCAGGTTGACATGGCTGTCGAAAAGATCCAGTAGAAGTCGTAGGTGACCTTCTACGTTGCCCTGCAGTAACTGTTCTGTCGGGACTACGAAGAGAAGTCATCTTGGCCTTATCTTGGTCAGACGAAGCTCCGGCGCGCTTTGCGAATGCTCTTTCCAGCCTCAGCGGCTTCAGCCAAAACTGCTCCTCTCCTCTCTTTCAGATCTTTCTTTATACCTTCTCTACTTCTTGCAGTTTCGCAAGTACGGACGTGAGCTGGTTATTGTTTGCAGCTCGCGCGATTCTGCGCTGGCGTATCAGTTCGGGAGTCTTCGAAGAGAGACGTTTCTAGGCGTTTCGAGAGACTAATGGTTGACAAGGATGCTGTATTCTTCATCGATGCTGTCTGGCCATCGAGAGAAGAGAAACGGTCTCAGTAGTTAAAGATCTTGAGGCTTAGTTTCCTGAACTTTACAGCTTTCTCTTCAGTTCTTTGAGCAAAAATGGCTTGCGAGAGGAATCGTTTTAAGTAGAAGACCAACATAGAGCTTGGTCAAATGCTGCTTTCCTTTCACATTGTTACAGCTACATCTGTCCTGGTTATAGCCAATTTCTTGTGGCACTAATTCCTCTGTTCATGAAGTGAAATGAAAAGACAGGCTCAATCTGAACTCACCCAAGCTTTCTTCCCTCTCACAGCTTTCTTCTCTTCGCTTCATTCAAAGAAATTCCTCTTGTTCTTGGGGGAGAGACTGATTCTCACCCCTGCTCTCCCACTGAACTGGCTGTATGATCGTAAGGTTGCTTGGAAAGGGAAATCAAATGCGTAACACACCGTACAATAACTGATTACGCGGAAAAGCTTGGTGCGCCTTCACTAAGTTGTGTATTTCATCTGAAACATATGCATGACTGCTGAAATAGTGAGCCGCTCTTCAAATTTTCGTGAGTTTTGCATACAAGCCTTGTTAGGCTGACGTTTCGGCGGAATCGCCTCCTCTAGAGCTCAAAGGATCATAACAACTTGTGAGGCATACTTCCATGAATACATTTTTCGATTAGAGACCTGCCTTCAAAAATCCTTCAGTATTTCTCGAAGGTAGAAATGTGTTCATGAGACGGTACAGGATTATCAGTGTAATAGGGCCACTCAACTTCTTTCTGAGAGTTATCAAAAAGTCGCTTCCTTCGTTACTGAAGGATTACCTTATAACTAGAGACTTGGTATAGTCTCGAAGTTTCCCATCAGCACACTCTTGCTTTTCTCAAATTTCTGAAAGTGGGTTCTGTTTTTGCAGCCTACTCAGCACTGTAAAAACGGCCTACTCAGGCAGAAATCCAAAGAAATCTCTGGCGTGAGCAGCGGTCTAAGCCCACTGCTTCTCTTTTGTCCGAGAAGGTTTTGATTATACGAGGCCAATAGTTTTAATAGAACAACTTCCAATGTGCAGATTTATTACTATATTCATATGAAGCGTCGATCTGCCAATTTGCTGAAGAGGCAACCGACGTAGATGCAGCTTCTCTTCTTGCCCCTTCTGTCGACGAAGCCGCTGCATCCATAGAGTCCTCCGCCCACAGCAGCAATCTAAATATACTTCATATATTGATCTTTTTCTGAAAAAGGGTACAACCAATCAGAATAGGGTTTTGCTAGAGCAAATTCTAGAGTGCCAGATAGGAGGGGAGTGAATTTGACGGGCGAGTACAACTGAAGCACTTCACTTATTCGACCCCATCGCACTCATGTTTAACCTAAGCACTGTTTAGCGAAGAAGATAGTGGTTTGAAGGAGACCTACGATTCCGTTTATTAGGAATATGGAATATATGTAAGAAGCATACGTGTATAACATATGGAAGGATGTATAAGAGATGAAGAGTGTAGGCTTGGAACCACCAGCCATTAAGGGACAAGAAAATTCCATGCTAGGGTGGTAAGCAATAGATCCAATTAGCCAACCTCCCTCGAAATCTTCTCATCTCACAATGCGGTGACCGGTGTGATAGGCCAACTTATACTGTCAGTTGCCCGAACTCACTTTCTTCCCTTCTTTTTCGAAGGATTCCGCGAAAGTTGAAATTATCATGTCGGTAGCCGGCTCTTTATCCTCCGTCTTCGGGATGCATCTAAATAGAAGATGTTCCCATGTAAAACGGAAAAACTGAAAGTGAGCTAACCGTTTTCCTCTGTACGTCACGCCAGCCTTCACAGGAGCTTTTTTCGTCATCCATTCGGATGCTTTCTTCGCTAGATCTTCGTTCCAGTTCTGAGTATCATTCGGAATGCCCACGGTGCAGAAATATTGTTTTACAGTTGGACAGATAAAACACTTACGAGGTTACTATTGTACTTCGTACTGAGCTTCTTGAGTCCCTCAATCCCAGATTGAGAGAGGGTTGAGTGAGATCCTGAAAATGTGCCTCATAGAAGACTTTAGGAGTTCCAAGCGAAAAGACCAAGACAACCTTCAGCACGAAAGGCTGCGCTTGAGCTGCCAAAAACTGTGCTCACCCTGCACGGTGACATATGGTATTAGGAGAGCTACTGCTGTAATGATGAAGAACATTTTGTACGTAGCAGACTCTCCTGAACACTCGAGCCATTTATAGATTGTGATTCTGCACGGTGACATATGGTATTAGGAGAGCTACTGCTGTAATGATGAAGAACATTTTGTACGTAGCAGACTCTCCTGAACACTCGAGCCATTTATAGATTGTGATTGTGTACTTTGAAGCACCTGCTGGTTATCCTAAAATACATGACGGTACATTTTTGCAAATGCAGAAAGAGCTCAACAATTTCTGTAGGGCGAAATTTCCCTATCGAAGAATGTCAAATTCGATGTAAAGCCATAGAAACCATGCAGGCAACAAAAAAGTTATAGCATCAAAAATAGTAAGCACTGAGCGAAGCAAACTAAAAACTCAAATATGGGTGTTTTCCTGAAAGTTCGTAATGCATATGCGGACGATTGTGGCACATATCTAGACATCATTATACCTTGAGAGAGGTAAATGA
>UZAF01000189.1:0-12026 GCA_900617895.1 Haemonchus placei | reverse complement strand
TTTACTAGTCAAACGTTCAATATAAGAATAACTTTGATTTTTTCGATCCTAGTAAATGCAATCCATCTGTAAATCTTTTCAATTAATTCAATCCATCTGGTCTTTTCTTTACTTATTCTACTTATAAGTTCTTATAACTTCCGTTATGATGGTAGGAATGATGTTTTAGCGTGATTTGTCCGATGACCTCATTATATTGGCGCGTGAATCGCACCACACCCGAGGTGGTGTATGGCATGTGGCGCCCTATCTCAAGCGCATGGTTGCTGGTTCGAAACCAGATCAATATACTCTCAGGTCAACCAAGCCCTCCATCCCTTAAGGGTCCGCTAATTGCAACCAGACCTGTCTGGGAGGATTGGGAGGATGAAAGCACTGGCTTGTCCATCGGCTAGCCAACGCAACTCATTGTATAGGCCACATACACACTCAACGCTACGATTCTGAATGGATCCCTCAGACGAGTTTGATCGAAGGCGAAAGATTTTGGGAACTTTTATTCTTCCGAACTGGTAATAGTACATGCAGAGGAACTCTAAGTTAGGAAAAATCAGGCTCTAGGTTATTTGACTTTCAGTTGCCTCGGAACAAATCGTCCCTACTTACAATTTTGGAGTTAAAGGGAAACAAAAATACCAACAAAAGTTATGAGTAGATAACTTCGAGCAGACACGCTCAAGGCAGTTCATGAGAAGTTTGGATTGGTCCGTTTCAACTCGAACTTCATTTTTTCAGAGGAGGAGTGGAAATGATGCGACGATTGGCAAGTAAATACCTCGCCCTTAGGCAGCTATACCTCGAGTGCGCTCTAAAACCAGATGTCCAAGGATGCCATTACAGTAGGTTTTTCTGTAAAACTTTGGAAACCCGACAAGAAATTGACGTTCAAATCGATCCTCCATGAAGCGACATGACAGGAATCGGATTACCCGAATAACTTCCCATTCACTGTCTCCTAACGTTTTGTGCCCAGTCAGCTTGATGGCTCGACCTTAGAGAGAATGAGGCAAAAGTTGTTGCAGCTCTGGTAGAACGATGCGGAATGACTACGCAAAAGGACGAGATTAACGAGGCATGCAGACAAGTCGAGCAGCTTTTCGGTGGAAGAACCGATGCTGCCAGAAGATGCTTGGAAGTGGTCGCTCAGCGGTATGTCCCTTCCGAATTGCTTATCTTAATCAGTCTCAGACTTCCTTCCTTTTAGGACAGCAGTCTCTTCGGAGAAGTACGCCAACGTAGTGCTGTGTTCCGATTCGCTTGTGGCAGCCGTTGCTCAGCTACTACTAGCTGGCCTTGCTCCAGCAGTACCCATTGAGAACATATACAGTGCCAGCAAAGCAGGACGGGTGGGTCATTCAAATATTACATCAAAATACATAAAATTATTTTATTAAAGCACACTGTTACCTTCAGGAAGCCGTCCTGGACCGAATTCAGAACCGCTTTGGTAAGAAGTGTAGCTACGTGGTAATTACGTCCAGCGCTGAAACAAACAACCTCGCACGAAAGGTTTTACGCTTCTATCTTACCAGTTGTCTTCAGAGTCCAACAATGCCCATTTCAGGAGTCGATTCCCGTGTGGCCGATCGTGACCACAGACGATTTCGAGAAGCTCTACACTGCGCAATCCAACTATTTGCTCGGAAGTCTCTGAGCCTGGCAATGGCTTGCTTGTCCAAAAATCGCGCCATTTGGCATCGCTCCGAGTGCAGTTTATATGAGATTAGTCATTTTGTTTATTATAATTATTCGACGTGATCTGTCCAATTTGTTGCCAAACCATTTTTTGTCATTGTCATCATTTATTATCGTTGTCTACATTTGTCCGAAGCATCATTTGTTGTGAGTTCTATTCTGCTCAAATGAAGTCTTAGCTATTAATTGGAATCGCTGGTCTTACACGTATACTATGGTGTTTCAAGCAGAAAAGCCGTCATGCATATTCGAGATGTACGTAAACAGCTTTGTTAGTTTCATACAAGCCAAATAGAGTCAACCCATCTTCAGATTCGCAAAACTGACTATCACGACTGAAGGATAATTTCTTCTAGCGTTGATCAATTTTGTCTGAAAGATGCGCCCCGCATCGGGCTTCCATTCAGAATCGTAGTGGCGTATTGAATGAGGGTGTAGCTTCTACAATGGATTGCGATTGGCAACCGATGTACAAAGTAGAGCTTTTATACTCCCAGACGAGTCTAGTACCAATTAACCGACCGCGGAGCAATGGAAGGCCTCGTTGGCCTGAGCGTAGATCGATATGGGGTTCGAACCTGTGGCCATGCGCATGTCATAATGCGCCACTTGTCACTACACCAACACCACCCCAGAACAGACTATGGTATCGTAATTGGCCAGATAAGTTAAAGGATACTTCTGATCTACACCAGTCATTTTAGAACGTACTTTCACAGGGTGAAATAAGTGCAGTACTATACTGTCTTCTTTCTAGTCTTGGTTGCGAGGTACCAGTTGGCAGTGACACTGAGTACCGCCATCATTCCCTCTTGTATTCGGGCTCACTAGCAAGAAGAAAACCAGTGGACTGTTTGCCGCATCCTCGTGCTAATCCCGTCTGTAACTGAGCGTTTACAGATTCCGCTGAAGCTTTGTGAACTCAGTTCAGCAGCAGTAAACTGAACGTCATGCTAACAGGCATGTCTTCTAGTTTTATCTCATTTGGTGCTCAAACACATGCAACGACGCGAAACTCACATTTTGGCTTAGTAAAATCTTGTTATTGCCAAAAAGATTCCGACTCGTAGTGCATAATTAGTCGTGGAAACTTTGTAACCACTTCATAAAGTCCCACCATGCTCCTCGAAAACTAACTAGTTATTACTTTGCAAACAATTAGATTTACGGCTAACCTCACCATCAGAGTTTCTATGTATGTGGCTGAAGGCAAATGTTTTCTACAGTTGACGAAGAACTTTCAATAAACAGTATAACTGAACGCCTCAAAACCGATTCGGGGAGGTATCCCATCTGGGAATCGTGGGTAGCCAGTGTTGCACCAATATAGCACCTTACCTTGAAGGCACAATTTAGGATAAAAATGTTTTCTTAGATTTCCCTATAATTTGAATTCAGGGCTTCCCATCATACCATACATGCCGTTATAAGCTCGAAAAGCTTCCTGTATAGGGCACAATAAAGAGCCAGAGATTGTATCGAGTGAATGCCACAATCATAATGGACGAATTTCATCGGCTTTGTAGAGGCTGCACTATCTCAAGAGACTTCCATGTCCGAGGTTCAAACAACTTGTCATAACCATGGCAACAGTGAAAGGCAGTTTCGGACAATTCGGCTTGATGCAGTCATCTCTTTGAGCAATGGGAGCAAGTTAAATCTCGTCCAAATACCCCTCCCGTGTTATTCCCGCTATGGCAATCATCCGACCTCTTTTTCCCCTACTTTTGAGGGGCCTCATTTTTCTCGAAATTGGCGGATTTTCTCGCTTCCCTTCACTACCGATGACTTATTCCCAAGCTGTATTTCCTCTTTTTGAATAAAAAGAGGTACCTCGAAATTATCGTGAGCTCTACCTTTAAGCTGCTTTGAAATCCTGAATTTTGAAACTTGCCAGTTCATTCGGTCCAAAAAACTGCTTGTAGGGCAGACCACGCCGTGCATTCATTCATTAAGGAACTTAGTTATGACTGATGAGAAGTTCACATATTTTCCCTCTAAAGATTAAATGTCCTGCTGAACTTCACTTACTTCCCAAGATGTAATGAGGCACATTCACAAACTCAGTCATGCCGGATGTCGCTTTATTCGAAATTGAAAACACGCGTGATTACCGATTGAACTAGATTAGAAGAAAAAGGATCACCAAACAATGAGGAGCAGGAGAATAAATGAAAAACACGGACCACAAATAGAGCTGTATCGTGATGGTTGAAAATAAGAAACAGCTACAAAGCGACCGGAGAATCGAATAACACAGCCGGAATGGAATGTGATGTGCTATTATGATTCACCCAGACGTTCCTTAACACTAAAAGTACTTGGTATCGCGTCCTGTCTGAGCTTTGCTAGCGCCGTCGGCTGACAAATTAAACCCCCCTGGATTACGGTACTCAACCTCTAACAGCGACGGTGCTTGTCGCTGCTCGAGAGGTGGTGGCCCAGATCGTTCAACCGAGAAGGTGACGACGGTGCAGTGGCTGCAGAAGACTCAACCAATGTAGAAGAACACGAACGCACTACGCCGTACGTTGTGGTTTGGCTTGCGCTGCACGACGCTAACGTCCGCACGATGGAGAGCAGTCGAACGGGGAACAGAGAGAGCCCCGCGATAGACGCGAAGTCGTTTGTTCGCGGCGGCCAGCCATAGAAACGGCAGAAACGCACTCATTGCGAATCGCCATGAGAAACCTGAAAAAATTACCTTAAATAACGGAAATAACGCATGAAATTCTTTCAAAAAAAGAGCGTTCCTACAAAACAACATGACAACTATGACTGTCCAGAAAAATTAGTACTGCATTGTTCTGAAAGGTCAAGTTGATTGAAAACAGGATTAAAACAATGTGAGAGAACGCAATACTCGCTCTAGCGTACTCTATTCAGCAATCCTCTCAAAGGAACTGCAAATATTCGAAAGTTTTCCCGAACAAGTTTGCGGCGCTCATCTCAACATTACAGGATAGCTGAAAAAAGTTGACGCGACGTTTGATGCTGACATCATCCCAACGATAGGACATTAGGTCAGTCATTTTTTAGGACTCCCGAACACCCAAGGACCAAGTGGGGCTGAATCACTTGGCTTCTGCGTAAACTTCACCCAATCTGAGAATTTTTTTCCTTGAGGTTTCTGCATATATGAGCCATTATCATTTTTATGTCGATACAGCTTTTCCAGCCGCCCCGCTGGTTCATGAACGTAATATGAATTACCGGTTTCAACTCCGTCCATCTCGGGGCTTCTTATGTACGCAAGTCGATTTTCTTTTGTTGAATTTAACACGCTTATTTTGATGTTTTGTTTGCTGCTATTATTTTGCCGCAGGATGCAGAGCAAGATAAAAGACTTCAAGGGTTGGTGAGTTATGGACAAGTCTTCGGTCCCGGACGGGACTTGAACCCGTATCAGAGGGGGAACGAGCGATTACGCGTGACCTCACCAAATTCACTCGCGCGGGTCGCACGCGACACGCCGCGCAACAAACTACGTCGCGCTTGCACTCCATGGCTCTGGTGCAAGTGGTGCAAATCTCTTTACCATGACAGTGAAGTCGCTTCGAGATTAAGGATATACTTCATAGGCCCACAAGTTACTTGTTGAATGTTCCAATATTCACATAATTGTCTGTTGTTTGCCCATCTGGGATGGACTATTACTTCTCAGAAGATATTATTATTAGATGATATAGGTATTACATTTGGGGAGGAATTTACTTCGTGAGAAATCTTTGATTTGGATGCTTCGAACGCTCACATTGTTTTAATGCAGATTTACGAACAGAGCAGTACCGAAAAATGGACCACAGTGCTATATGGTAAAGCTGAACATAACCTACCATTACACACATCCCAAGATCACGCGTGATGTCACACCCAAGCAGTCCAACCCTCGTACATCAGAGAGAGGAGATTGACGTTCGTTGCTTGGCTGATAAGTATATCCACCTAAACACCGCACGTTACTCTATTCTGAACAGGAATGAAGAAAAAAATTTGGCAAAGAAAAAGCTTTCCATATGAAAAGATATAAGGGAACTGACTAAAGGACCTTTTAACTCAAAGTAATTGTAGAATTAGACACAATAACCAGATTTCAAAACGAGAAAAAGCTCACAATCATACCTGTTCAACTGGACTGACAACTTTTTGCAAGTCAGATGAATCAGTTCGGCCTTCAAGTCTTGCTCGGACTCTTCTCACGACATTATTCGCATGAGCATTTTGTTCTTGCTGTTGTTTGTGACGGGGGCGAGGATCTAGAATTTGTCACGATAGTACAGCATAATTAGACTCAAGAAAAACTGCCTTGTTACCTTCAAACCCAGGAGGCAGCTCAGGAGTCTCGCTTTTTGGTGAATTTCTTGAGTCGGCCGTCGGTGATGACAGTCGAGCAGACGGCGCAGATTCATTCAAGGACAGGAGGCCAAGATATATACTTAAATGAGATGGTTAACAATTTGTAAATCCATAATTTTCAAGTGTTGGGTTAATCCAGAGCCAAAAATCCGCTCACTCGCAAATGTTGTTCTGTACAACCGCGAAATGACGAAGACAGGCATTTAGATCGAGCATGTCTGCGTCCAGAAGTTGATGTGCTTTTACTAGCGGTTCAGAGAAACGTTCGCGATATGCACGAATGTATGCCGCAAAACGTTCGTCACACTACAAAGCAGAGGATTCAAAATAAGGCGCAAAAAGTTGTCTTCAAAGTATGTCGAACGATAATAACCGGGTAGAAATAGCAATACATGAGTGTGGCTTATCCTATATCTTACCGTAGCCAACGCTTTAAGAAGCGGACGAAAATCTTTCATTATGTGATGATGACGAGCAATTGAGGCTTTCAGACGACGACCAGCTTCCACACGTTCCTGTGATACAATAGGAAAGAATGCCAATTTTTTCAAAAAAAATCTCATCCATAACCTATCAGAATTAGGGCTCGAGCGTAAGAGACTTTATACCTGGCCCAGGAGTTCTCTGTTGTTCCACGCATTCTTCTCGGAAGTATTGTTCTCACGCTGAAGCACATCGGCAACGCTTGCCAGGGCAGACTGCAGTTCCGTGCTGTAGTAAAAGAACGATGAATAAGGTACTCGATGCAAAGAAAAATCAGCAGAAAAAAATGGCAAAAAAAAAGATGATGGAAGTCAATCTTACAAATTCTTTGTCCACAGTGAAGTATTCTCCCGTATTCGCACACCAAACATCTCCCGTGCAACTGGTTTCGCCTCGATTGCTCTCGAATCCGTGCCTTCAATGTGAAATTATGCCCAGAGTATGTAGCACAAAAGCATACACAATTTTAAAAAAGGCAAAAATACCGTATACAGCCAAAGTGACAGCCACTCCAACTGCAGCTGAAGACGCAGTCAGATGATCAGAAACTGCCCAATCAACAAGTGGATCGTATACGAATGCGTCCAACATAGTCAGCAGTACCTCACGACCTTCTCGTAATGTTGACAACACTTGCGAACACGATTCACGAAATACTCCCTGCAAAACAAAACGCCTCCAATATGGTCATTTCAGCTTCGTCTATGACAAACGAACTTACTTCAACTTGCGTAGGTCCAAGAGCATGAAGAATATTCTGAGTGAGGCGGAATGGAACGGTTTCTGGCACTCGAAGATGACGGCCCTAAAAATTCAAGTATATTAAGGGCAACACTTTCTCATCGTTAGTCAAGTGTTCATTCACAGAAACGCAAAATTGTCTTTCAGTTTGCGACATTTTAGAAACTGGAAGACAATAATTTGTTGTCAAATACATGGTGCTGATCTACGGGAACAATGTCGGTGCTAGGGAAGCCACTGAGGTATTTGTGTAAGGCATAGGAACCCATGCAGTAATTACATGAAGAAGTGCATAAACATAACTTAATATCTTCCACACACGGAAGACGTGACATTTGCCGTACCCGACTCATTGGTGGTGTCCCTACAAAATCACCTCACTATCCCGACGCTGAGCAAATGCTCGGCAACTGGGAGTCGAGTCGACGTAAAAAGCCCGATGTTGGTGTATAGTCTCTTTATAGTGTGGTGGCGTGGATGCAGCTGGTGCGTCGTATGTTATAGGTTACATTCAAAGTTTCGAGAGCCTTCAGATATCCGAGAATTCGTCGAAAAAACGAGCAGAATAAATATTTCCCCCAAAAAACCTGTTTGACACAGAAGCATAAACACTTGCATGTTGGGTCAATTGTTCCTAACGCGAGAGATCTCGGTGATAGCTGTCTTAAGGACAACAAAAAGCGGCGAAAGACGAGCGATCAAAAACATGAAAGATGTTACGATGAAAACGCCCACCTTGTCAAAACAAATGTTGTAGTCAATGTGAACAACATCCCCTCGATCGAGGTTGACCAGCACGTTATCCAGATGCCGGTCTCCGAGACCCAGAATGGCTCCGATTATTGACATCACCGCTGTCGAGCGTGCATAACGACATACCACTCGCCACCATGTATCACAACTTCCAGCGCGTATCCACAACTCACTGCAAGCAACAACTACTGACCAATGTTTATGTAAACAAACAATAAACAATCAAATTCTTCTACCGGCTGATGAGATCTTTGGGTGTTTCTTTCACCAATGAGTTGAAAACTTCTCTTAGTAAATCATGAGGCCATTTCGAACGATCTGCGATTATTGCTGCTTCCACATTCTTGAAAAAAGTGATAGAGCAAAATTGGACTCTGAGCCTGAACAAACAAGAAAACGGGCACAACTTACATTATCTGCAAAAACACCACGCATCTTCTTCTGGAACAGATCGGTTGGCCTGTCGATGTCGAGGGCCGCTGTTGTTGCTGGGAGACCATTCTTTCGCTCCATGGAATGTTTAATCTGGGCCTAAACTGAGTGAATGGAATGCTGAACTGTATAACTGAAAACTAGTTTCAAACCTGTCTGAGCTGCCATTTTCTGTAGATGTGGAACATCGGTGTTGCACCACCAACCCATTGAATGAGACCTGATCGTGTTCCCAGAGGAGTCACAGCGTAGTGACGAGCACAGTATGGGGGCCAGCTTCTACAATGAACGACTAATTCAGGAAAACAGACATAACATTTCATAGCAAGCAATACTGCGAAGAAGAAACACAGAGTAAGTGGGAATTGTGTCTTACCGACTTGAAGAACTACCAGCAAGCATGAGATTACAAATATGCAATAATTGCATGATCCGCTCATCTAAGTGGAGGTCTTCCTGACCTTTGAATAGGAACATATGCCTGAAATATAACTTGGAAATTGACTTTTATAGAGTTCAATTGAGTCTTATCACTCACTCTTTTCCTTCGCTTCCAATGAATGCAATCTTTTTCGGCCTGGTCTTCGTCGGCAAAACAAGCGCGTTTTTGAGGACACGGTCAATTGTCACCACCTCACTGAATTCGATGTTCTCCTGACCAGGAATCGGAATATTGCTCTTGGATAGCTGAAACTTTGACCATTTAATTCAATTACAATTTCACCACCCTGATAGCGTAGCTTACGCGGACCTCCACTCCTCCCCTTGACGGAGCCAGAATGATTTTTTCTATGAAGAGTCATGAACCTATTGTTATAAAATTTCTAAAAGATAATGTTTGGATTCACGCTGCCGCCAAAATTTGATATTCAGGGTCCTACAGGAAGAGAGACCGACATACGAAATGGGCATACAACTGGTATTCAATATTTGATGAAGACCGCGTCTATGATTCCCCATTCCGTTGCTTTTGAACTTGACAACAGGGACTTCATTTTCCCATATTGGGACATCATAACTTATTGAGCCGCAAAAGTTGATGCATAATAGTCGTTCTAATAGTAGTAAGAAATAACCCATTCACATACTCATACCATGTACATACATAAAGATCCATATCAACATAGCCACTCATACATGGACATGAAGAAGCACACCTACATACACTTAGCGAACATGTAAAGTAGGATATATCCACAAAAAACCTACCTCGCTTAGAATGGGAGATATCTCAGGCATCTGCAAGGAATGGCCACCACGACGAGAATTTTTCTGCAGAAGTATTCCCAACATCTGGAAAACGGTTTATGGTAATGTAACATAGGAAAAGACGCATTAGTTTCACTAACATGTTTGAAAGGTGCCCATGACTTCTCCGGACTTTTTCTGTTGGCGCGAGATTGTTCGAATACCGACTGCAGCTTCTCACCATACAATTGCACGAAAGCTCGTTCGTTTTGCGTAGTAGGTTCTCGAAGGCAAGTTCGCTCGTAGAGATCGTCGAGGATTCGGTAAACCTGGGGAGAACAGCTTAAGGGAATGAACTGAGAGTATACCCTCATAATTATTCATACTCACAGAAGAAGTGATCAACCGCGACTTCTCCGCAATGATATCCAGACGAGTTTTGTCATCCAGATGAGCAGCATTCACGGTCTTCTCACTTTCTGCTCGGATCTGTTCCAAACGTTTTTCCATTTCGTGATCCAAATTGGCCAGCACAAAAGTCCATCTGAAATGTGCGCTTTGTGGTCCGTACTTTAGATCATGGCCCTCTTCGTTCCATCTTTCAAAGCAAACCCAGACAATCTTTCTGCCAGCTCTACTTTCATTGTTTTTCTCAATTAAGAGCGGAAGCATAAGCTTTCCGATGGACAATTTTGATTCCAGTTTTTGATCCCTCCCTTGTACAAGTGAACGATGGAACGCAATGACTAGCAAGAAAAAAGAGCGATTAGGACGCCACCTACTATGTGGCTGATTTTTGATAACTCGAAAGAAACACTGATAAGATCTAATTACAAACCATCTTACCTCTCCTCGTTGAGCAAATTGATTCTTTGCAGCTCATTAACGAATTCTCTAACATCCTTTACAAGATCAGGATAGTGATCTTCGAGAACAGATACAAGCACGCGACAACCTTCGAACATCAAACAACGTTCCTTAACGTAATCCTTGTCATCATAGATACTTTCAAAAGCATGTTCATAAAAGAGATCACTGACCTTGTTGCTGCCCTCGTCATCATCCTTCTCAATTGTTTCGATCACATCATCGTCATTCGCTACTAACATGCTAGATGATGCCCCAGCAACTGCTTGAAATACTACAGCATGTGGAGCAGAGTAGCCTTAAAAAGGGAACATAAGTGAAAGTGAGCATGAACAGTGAACAACAGCGTGAAAACAGGCATAGAACACATACAAAGCCTTGACAAGAGCCCTAGCAGCGACTCTCGAACCTCCTTTACCGGATGTGATAATCGAGCAAACAGCTGCGGAAGGATGTCTGAAGTATACCATAATTTAAATCGAGCACATTTGATCTGTTAAACGAGAAAGGTATCATTTCTCAAACCTTTCCAGAGATGCTCATTCGTGATTCGTAGACCTTGGTCGATTACTTCGTGGAGGAAATCAGCATGCTTCGCAAGAAGTCCGAGTATGCGTAACGTTGCCGAAACACTGCCAATAGTACCCTGAACCCTCAGCATATATGTAAGTAGAGGTGAACTCTGCAAAAACTTCAGAAATGCAGGAAGAAGTCAGTCAGGAAGTTCCGAAAAAAATTAGAAAAAGTTTGGACTTTGTGATATTTTTTGACAGATACTTCTAGAAAAACCTAACACTTTGATCACGAGCTTCACTGAGCCAGTCGGAGCAGAAGTTACTCGCATTGAAGACAAAAATAAAGGATAAATAAAGAATATGTATTACAGGTGCTTCTGGGTAAATTGAGCAGATTGACTCGAGAGCAAAATAGACCAGATTAGGAGGGGAGAACCTAATTTTAAGCGCTATGATTTGACGGAGTTCCTCTCGTGAAAATCGATGTGCATAGGCATTACAAAGGACACGATCAAGGTTGTTTCAGAAAAGCAAGTAGGTGAAATAAGAAGGGTAAGAAGGGGATAAAAACGAAAAAGCGAAAAAAAGAATTGTAGCCACGAAGGATCTACATTTGTATGGCTTAATTGAAAGTAAAATAATTCACCGAAAGTCAACGACTTCTTGAACCCACCTTATTTGCTTTCATCGTCTTTCCTCCAAGTTGCGAAATATAGGAGAAGTACGAAGAAACTGCCAAATTGTAAAAGACAGACCGGCGTTGACGTATTTGCGCCCAAAGACTCGTAAAATGGCTATCACCTGATAGTAAACTGAAAAAATTCGAATGTAATTAATTTATTATAAAATGAGTGAATGCTGTGTAAACCTTTCAGCTATGACCAGATCGTTCGGCATCGCTGCGACAACGCTTTCTCTCAGGTGTGCGACTGAGCTGGCCGTGTTCAGAGCTTTCCACAATCCATCCAGAGCCGTTTCCGACACGTTTTCCCCAAG
>UZAF01000188.1:0-12053 GCA_900617895.1 Haemonchus placei | reverse complement strand
TCGTACATTCGGAGAGGCGTGATGTGCTCCAATGGCAGTCCATGAGACGTTCAAATATTCGCGCGTGGGAAACTAATTCAAACGGCAGCCGGTGGCGAGATTTAACTACGTTGGCACCCCTTCCTCTATGTACCGTCCCTCCCTTTATGCGCATGTCTATTTCTCTCGTCATTAAATTGCTTGTAAGCCTTCTTGCTTAAATACGTGCATCCATATCATGGTTTCCTTGTTGTTTATTTTCATCGTTTCTGTTTATTCGCTAACTTGAGCCAAATGAATTTTGTTTTAAGTCCTTGCCACCTGAAGACTGATAGGACAGAGGAGGTGCGGTGAGCCTGTCATAACTCATTGATGAATGTTCGAGATCTTCAAAAAAAGGTAGAACTTCAACATGACCAAATCAAACTTTACGAAAGGAAACTCAGAGGTGAGTTGTGGGGATAGCTTTCGTCGTATTTCGCTCTTCAATTTCTCGTTTTCTCAAGATAGTTCTATTTTATGAAATACTGGGTGAAATTGTAGTTGGGGTAAAGGAAAATCCTTCCCTCTTCTCTGAACTTGAGAGCTTGAACGCCCAGGAGGGGTGGCCGACTTCACTTATACTTACATTTAGAGAGACGGTTTTGGCAAAGAATGTGAACTCTACCGGAGGCTCAGGAGGGGAGGAGCATGGGCGAGGGTGAGCTTCAATTGAATCACCCGCTCCGGTGCTCCTTCTCTCTTGAGGCTTGGGTAGAAGAATATATTTTTTCAGCTAAGAATTGTTCCTAACACAATTATGGGCTCGCCAAGCCGGCTACCCCTCCTTCTCTGCGCTCCGGCACTCAATGTTTGAAAAAGAGCGCTACACTTTACCCCTATCCTTTCTCCTACCCCCCCCCCCCCCCATACCCTCCACCTCCCTAATCTCCTCCCTTCTCTCACCACCCCCTCCAACTATATAGCATTTTTCAGATGTCGTACGGGCGTACAAAAGTCTTGAAATCGAGAAAACTGCTTTACAAGATGCGTTAGAATCGTTGTTTCCGAAAGAAGCCGCTGACCAGCAACCCTCTCCTTCGGATGCCGATGTATGACAATTTCAGCTGTCATTCCCTTCTTTTCCAGTCACGCAGTAGATTTCCTCGCTTATTCAACTATTTCTATTAGTCAGCAATCGAAAGTGTCAAGGCTGCCATAGCTACTCTCACTCGAGAATACTCGAAAAAAGAGGCGGCGTTTCAGAATGATAAGAAGGCGCTGTTGGTGAGTGAAACGCAACTCCTATCATTCACATTATGCTTTTCTATTATATTAATAACAGATCAATGTCATATTAAGGACGAGAATGCATCTCTCAGAGACCAACTCAAAAAAGCATCCGAAAAGTGGGCCATTGTAGAGAAGAACTTTAAGGTATTTTCTTTTTAGCGAGATTCATTTGGAGTTACTTGGTTTATACTAATTGGTAGCGTTTATCAACCTTATGCTTCATAGTTTTTTACCCTCATATACCGCATCACGGAGTTTTTCAGCCTTTTCCTTAAGATTTTCACAGAAAAGAAAAAAAAAACCTCTAGCTTCCCGACCATATACACCCGTGTCCTTGCCCAAGGCCCCTTTTCGTCGCCGAGAGTTTGGGGTTATGTCGCGCCGGATTTCTTTAGAAGTCGAGTGCCGTACTGAATTTTCGTTTCTGTGCGATTTTAGGCCAGGTAACGCTTCTTGTTAAGTTGTCGCATTACTTTTTACTCCGTAGACGTACTCTCAAACTTTTGAATTTATCTTTTTAGTGAATTCCCTCTTACTAGTGATTGCCTCAGGATTGGCTTAACCGGCATTTCTTTTTGTGAAATGTTTTCAGAACTTGAAAGCCACGGCGCAACAAGCTAATGTGGACCGGGAAAGAGAGCTCGTTGAGCATGGCAAAGTTTTAGCTGAAATGCAGACGGAATACGCCAAGGAGCATCAGTCGCTTGAAGCCACAACTGAAGAAGTACTACTTATCATCTTTTGGGAGCCTCGTTTGGACTTGCTGTTGTGATGTTCGTTCTTACTTTAGACGGCGGCACTTACTAAGATAATTAGCCAAAAGGACGAAATGATTAATCATCTGAAAGAACGAGAAGCCCAGCTGATTTGTCAAGTTTCAACACTGAGTAAAGAAGTCAAGGAGCTCACAGAGAAGGCCTACCATGTTCCTTCTGTTCAGATTTTGAAAGATGAATTGGCTAATTTGAAGGTAAGTGTTTCGGGTGTTTCTCGTATCGCTTTTTATTTGAGTAGTATCTTTTTAATCATGAATGGGTTAACGTAACCTGAGGCAAAACATAGTTCTACCGCAAGCCTCGGTGTCCTGAGCAAGGCAAACCGTTTCAGCTCCGCCCCTTTTTGGGTATTAAGTAATTACAGTATTTGCTTTGATTGCGGTGTAGTTTTCATTGCTTTTCACCAGAATCATAATGTTCCTTTTTGATTCAGTTTTCCTCAACTACTCCACTTCTTAAACGCTTATTCTGCTACCTAGGTAATCTTACCTAATTTGATGGTTCCTTTACCCTCTATTCGACCAATGAAATATGTGGAATATTTAATGACCTCTGAGAATGACTGACAAACGGTGTTACTGGCCACGTGTTGATAACACTAGACCGTTGGATACCGCTCACGCAACCCTGGACGCAATCTGTCCCGTTTCTCAACGCGTGGCCGGTAGCGCAGTTGAACGGCGAAATAATGCACGTCGATGAACTCTCTGAAAGCACCCAATCGATAGGCTGGATGCTTTGAACGGAATGCGCGGCACAGAAACTGCGCTGTATGGGAGGCCAAAAAAATTGAAGCCTATACGCTGCACTGGCAAAATGACCTCGAAGGGCCGCGCCAAACGACAGCAACACTTTACAGCCATATGCTTGAGAATCGAAGTCCAAGCTACCTAGAGGCATGGTTGTATTGGCAGGTTCCTCTCCTCTCAACATGGCACCGCGGGTTTTTGGAAGTTCCAATCCATTTCTCCGTTGCAATTATGACACTCTTAAGAACCACTCAGAAAAACCCCACAAATGTAAGAGAGGCTAGCTGAAAGGCGGATGGAGGTTGAAGATGGAGCTTGAAGCAAGTGCAACCAAATCTGTTTGGATCCCGCTTATATATAATGGAAGATTTCTCGTTTGAATTTGGTAGCAACATTACATGCATTAATGGAAGATTGTTTTACGTTTAGGGTTCCTCTATAAGAGGTGTTTTTGCAAAGTTGATTACGTTGATTTTTTGAGAAAGTTCTTGATGTTTAGGTTGATCATGCTCGCGAGCTAGTCGAGGCTGTTGTGAAAGCGAAGCATGCCGCGCAAGTAGAGGAGCAGAACCGTGCTTCGGCGAAAATCGCCGAATTAGAGGAGAAAACTATGATTCTGTTGGAAACGATCGCACAAAGCGAGGAATCGCGAAAGAGCGCCTCCGACGCTTTCCTGCAATCTGAGAGGGAGAAAGCTGTGCTCGTTGAGGTGAGAATCGCGAATATCCATAGCTTGTCTGCTTCTCATTTTATTTTTTTACTGCCTTTTTTTTCTCTTGATAGTTTATTTCTGATGTGACTTGTGACCTTTATCCAAAGAAATTTCATTTGCTGGAACATAAATCGATTATGACTGGTTATCGCGCAAGTGCTGAGTAGGGAAACTCTAATAAATGCGGATCCAACAGTCTTGAATAGGAGGCTTGTCACGATTTTTTCTCTATTTGCACATTCTTTTTATTACATGCAAGTACAAATGCGACAATAAGTGAATAAAAACTAACAAGCAGTGAAACCAGAACCAACACAAAAAGGTGAACATGACACTCGTGAGAAGTTGAGATTTATCAGGTGTAGTGATGAAAATACCGAGCTCACAATCTCTTGAAGCTTGCAAGAGGTTCTGGGACGCATGTTCATTTTGCTTGTTTGTAAAGTAGTCCAGTGCAAAATGTTGTAAAAATCCTCGCCTTTTTTTTGAAGCGCATTATCCTTAATTGACGAATTAAATGGAAAAAATCGTTAGGGGTACTATTCACTACACCATTTGGCTAAATAATTCGTGGTTTATCGTCTCGTTCCAAGTAATTCCGTCCTTCATGCTATTGTACTTATAATTCAATAACCCCACAAACTCCGTGAAATTATACCTCACACCAGAGTCGCTTCCTATCTATTTTTTACCGAAATGATTTCAGCAACAAGTTCATTGTGCAATCAAGAATTTTTCTTAGGAGTTGTGTCAGCTGCGCAGACGACATAATGGCCTTGATAACAGTGAACCTACAATTGACGACGTGGTAACTCGTTTGCAATTACTAGTTACAGAAATACGCGAAAAAAACCCTGGGGTTGACATTTTTGGTGAGATTTTATGGCTACAGATCTTCTAATTGGTGAGCGTTCATTGGTTTTTGTTGCAGCTCTGTTAGGTCCCGATGAAGAGAAAATTAGGCTGAAGGATGAATACCGTGACTTGAAAGAGGAGTGCGATCATTGTAAGAGTCGCTTGGAAATCCTGACAGCCAGTAACGCGGTTAGTTGATGCTTTCCTCTTTCTGGTTTCACAGTAGCTTGAGTCGGATCAGCTTTCCTCTTTACATACTGATATTGCTTTTCTTAGCTTTTCTCTTTTACATATTAATATTGCTTTCATACCACCATTCATTGACCTACGTCAACGTGATGCTGATTCCTGTTTTAGCATGTCGCAGAGAGTATGAATGGCTCGAGAGAGGATACGCTGGGAGCTGTAGCCAAAGAGTTCCAAACAAAAATCCAGAACCTGATAAGTGAGCACGCCAAGGACAGAGCTCTTTACGAAAAGGTAAAACATGACATTACTCTTTCCCTATACGCGAAATTCAGTTTTTTTAACAAATTAGCTTGGTCCTTGATGCCTTTTTCCTTTTACCTCCTAATATTTCTACCGTAGGAATAGAAAGATTGGGAGTTCTTGTGTTGTTCAGTTCCGTTTTTCGAAGTGCGCACTCTCAACCGCTCTTTTGAATGGTATATGGCCGATACAAAGGCTTGCGGTGGCCGCGATTAAGGGCCTTCATCGTACATCGTCTTTGCCTGATTTTAGATATGGCAGAAAACTGCAAAGTTAGAGGCGAATCACACTAGCAAAGCAAAGTTTTTACAAGTTCGCTCGAAGGTAAAGAAAAAGGAAGAAATAACACGCACCAAGGAATATAGCAGAATGAAGCACAAGCAGCGCATCGAGTAAGGAATACAGAAACGAAAAAGATACAGTAGAATCATGCCGAAGTTATCATCCCATATTGTTCGGGCTGTATAAAGAACTCTAGAGTGCTAGGCAACTTTTTCGCGGCTGCTGCGAAGCTACACGATTCTACACTACTTGAAACTGATTCAACTGCCCGTCTCCCGGAGGTTACGGTAGCGCGTGTCGATATGAGCAAAAGAGGTGTTTTAAGTCAGCAGTTTTCTCTTTGTTTTTATCCACTCGCTGGCAAATGTCACGGAAGCATTTACTTATGGGAACATTGGTGTAATCACTTTCAATATGGTTTTACAGTCAACGCGTGATCTCCATGCGCGAATATCGGAGTTGGAGCAACGTGAGGGGCGTATTGTGTCAGAGATGAGAAGAGAGATGAACACCAGGAGTTAGTGCATTTGCATTGAGTAATAACTCTTATGTGCACTCTGTAGACATGGTTGATATGTGTAAATTGCCAAAATGCAGTTTCTGAAATGGAAGCCGAAATGCAAAAGCAGCGTAGCAGAGCAATCGATGTTGTAGCAGAGAAGGAAAGAGAGATTGATGAGGCGAGGTAATTGCTATCCCCAGTATTATCCTTTAATGATGTGATTAGAGTTTCTAAATTTGTTTTTATTTGCCTCCTTTCTCATGTAGTTCATATTCAGATCTGTTCTGGCATCCTTCCATAAGGAGCAAATGAGTGCGCCTGCTGATCCGTCTCAAGCAGGCAAGGTGACACTATCGAAAAGAAGATCTTTCGAACACAAAATCTATGCCAACAGGACCTGCAGTACGGGTGAGATAGCAATACTTGTACAGCAGTTTTAGGAACTTCTGTCATTGACATTCACAAAAAAGAGGATATGCTCTATCGATTCATGGCCTTGAAGTCAATGCAGGTATCACGGTTTATTCGAGATTTGAGTCGGAGTGGTATTGAAGAATTAGCTTAATAGAGGAAGAGGAAAAAAGAACTCTCTGATAATCTTTAGATGGAAGTAGCGTAAGCATTCCCGGAGCGAACGAGCCGCGTAACATATTCTATGAAGAGGAACTGCTGAAGAAAGAACGTGAGCTTCAAGAAGTCAGGTTTGTGAGAGTTTGTCTCATCTCTCAATGATTTCGGCCTACACGAACTTGGTTTAGCTCGCTATTTCTTAGTTTTTTATGAATTTGGATAGTAATGTTAATGAATATACAGGGAGACATTTCGAGCTTCCATTCGAAAGGTTAATTTTTATTAATTCTTCGGTGCGCTTTGCAAATGCATTAGTCAGCTTCACCTTCGCCTTTTTTGCTCCAGCTCTCCGACTTCGAACTATCATTTTCGTTTGCTGTAGTGTTCTTAAGGTGGAGTCATGCAGTCCAGAGGCTTCCCGTTGTAAAATAGTTGCTAGTTGATAACGAAAATCCTTCAGCTTTCTTGAACCATATTAAGAAATGCATTCAAGAAGTGTTTCGCATCATCTGGATTACCGACTCAGAGAAGTTGAACAAGCAGCTCTGGTAAAGGAGCTTGAACACCAGAAGAAGACTCAAGCCATGAGCGAGGAAATTACAAAGCTACAAAGTAAGCCGCTCTTAAGATCTCTTCTAGCTTTGCTTGGTAACTTTACTTTGTGCATAATGCTACAAGGACAAAGGCTTCAATCTTATTTGCTTCGTTGAATTATTGGGTTTAGGTAGGCTTTCACTGCTAGCTACTGGAGGCGAGATGGAATATTTACGTAATATTTTCGTTCAATTCATTCGATCGAACAACTCTTCTACTAAAAAGAACATTCTGAAAGCTATGGGAATGGCTCTGAGATTGAGTACCAACGAAATGATGGTCATTGACAACAAATAAAGTTACCTGCTCTGAACTTCTCTTGTACTTGTTACTGTATTATACTTACTACTCGCTGTGATTCTAAATCTAATCCTCCTCTTCCATCTTGAAATGGTTATAAACATTTCTATTGAATTTGTGTCATCGCTGTTTGAATTCTTTACAGTTTTTCAACCATCACTTTGCTATATTTTAAAATGGTGCCATCTTTGAGCTTCATCTAGACTTGTTGTCGTTGTCCTTGATTTGTACTTTCGAAGAGTCAAGAGTTAAGAGCTTCGAAGAAAAGTACTAACCACCACATCACTTTCTATAATATTTATTATCTTATGTAGCTGGAATGATCGCCTTTTTTCTATTTTACGAAGCATTGTCAAACTCAACCAGCATTTGTTTCGCCTGCTCAATGTTCGGTGTTGTGAGCATGATGTCGTCTGCAAAGCAGAGATGATGTAGATAGCGGCCGTCGACTTTCACTCCCAAGTCTTCCCCTTTCTAAATGACACATGATATTCTCAAGAGCAGCGCTAAAAATTTTGGGCGAAATGGTATCGCCCTGCTGGACACCTCTCTTCACGTTGATAATGACTTCCTTATAGAATGGTGAAAACCTGGTCGTGAAATTGTCGTAGAGCTCACGAAACACCCTTATATATTGAGTAGAAGCGCCCTTGTTGCACAGAGCTTCAATTACCGCTTCTGTCTCGACGGTGTCGAAGGCTTTCTTCAAATCGATGAACGTAAGACATAGCGGCATTTTGTACTCTCGAGATACTTAATTGGTCTTGTAGGAGTGTGGATATGATCGATCGTACCGAACCCTCTCCGAAACCCTACTTGCTTGCAATGGCTGTCCTTCATCTAGTATTCTGCCACTCCTGTTCAGCATGACGTTAGTGAAAAGCTTGTAGGTTACCGAAGCAGGCAGATTGGGCGATCACTGTCAACGTCGTCTGGATCTCCTGTTTGTACAGTAACACAGTTTTAAACGACGTGGGCACTTTGAATTCCGACAGGTACCGCGTGAAGAACCTAGCCAGAGCTCTGGTGATAACTTATTGAAGACTCCTCACATATTCTGGTTTGATCCTATCGGGACCGGGCGCGTTATACGATTCTCATTTAAAGACATATCCGTTGAGGAAAGAATCTACATTCATTAATTTATTCAATAATGGTATTATCACGACTAGACAACATTTGTGAGCACCATTCAAGGTTTTGGCTGCCTATCAGTTAAACCTCGGTCATTTTGGGTCGTTATGAACAGCGACAGGTCGAGAGCTCTAATCAAAGGCATAAGCAGTGATACAATTTGAATATGTTTACAAGCTCTATTAGTCCTCTGTCAAATTTTGTGTTTCGAAAAATATTTTTATTCCAAATAAGGAGCGGCCAGTTTGCCGATTACTACAACTATGTCGTCATAGGAGGGAGGTAGGATATCCGCCTGGGACAACGAGGCCTTCTATCCTGGTTTGGTTGATTAGTTAAAAGTTGCCTAACGTGGGTCACCGGTCTTTATATCGTTTCTATTTGGACTGTCTTCGAGTTTTACCTTAACCACATTTGATCAGTCTACAGTGACAATTCATCTCCTATTCGTTTTACACGATATCTTGTTTTAACGCATAGCCACCTAACATTTTTTTCAGTTCTGTGTATGCGTCTTCTAGAGACGCTCTTTGCGTGATCGAAATGACCGAGCGGGTGGAAAGCTTTCAGGCTGTTCTCAACTATAGTGTGAGTCAGTAGAACGACAGAACAAGTTTTAAGATTAATCGTCTATAGGAAAGTGGAAATCGGTGTTCGGTAGCGAGAAGGATATTTTAGTTGAGTCATAAGTCCTCGGACAAATTGAAAATGATGACATTTACCTTACAATTTCTCAACGACAATTGCAAATCATTTGAATCATGCCTCATTTGCTTCGATGGTCTTCAGCCAAATTTTGGGCAGATCATAGATGCCTATGCTCAAGAACGCTGGGGGCTGTCCCTTGAAGAACTGCTCGAGTGTCATTTTGATGGTTTGAAAGTCCTGACCATCTAGATGACGTCGGAGGTGTGAAAAAGGTGGTAATCCGAGAGAGCCAAGTCTGGGGAGTATGGTGGGTGTGGTGAGGTTGTTCAGTCAAATTCATTACTTTAGTTTTGTTCGTTCTTGCAATGTGCGGCCGAGCGTTGTCGTGCTGGAAGTAAACTTCTTGTTGCTAGCTTCGAGATGCGCCTTCAAATCCCTCAGTTGCTTAATGTAGACGTCTGCGGTCCCTGTACATCCTTCGCCTAGCAGCTTCCAGTATTCGGCACCGTGAACGCTCCACCAGGTGCAGAGCATAAACTTCTTGGCGTGTACGTTGGGTTTAGAGAAGTCTTTTGCATCCGCACCTCTGCCTACCCATTGAGCACACCGGTGTACGTTAGAGTAGAGAATCATTTTCTCATCCCTGGTGAATAGGTGCTTGAGCCACGTGTGAGTGCGTCTGAACGTGAGGAGAGAAATGCCATGTCGGCGCGGCGTCCCTGTCATACTGCTTCAAAGCCTGAGACACCCGTCGACCAGCTTTCGCACCTTGCAACAACTGTGGACTGACCAACCCCAAGAGTGACTGTTAGTTCACGAGTAGTTTGATACGGATCGGCTCCCACCTGGCTTCCCAGCACGCCCAAATCCAACTCTACTTGTCGTCCCGGACGATCTTCATCTTCGATGGAATAGTCGCCCGACGCGAACTTCGAGTGCCACTTGTAAATTGTGCTTCTAGCAGTACTCCTTGTAAACATCCTTTATACGTCTGCTGCGGGATCTTGGCCAGATAAAAAACGAAATAGGATAGTGTTGCGGAGGTGGAGTTGCGACGGCTTGAAATCACGGGGCATTGTTGCAGGAAGGGAAACGGTTAGGTGTGTTCGTTAGCATGTATTTGAAAGAGCTTTCTATTTTCTATCCAACGATGCTTTGCGCCCTCACTTTCGTCACCTCTTTCCCGAGTTATGATCTCTAGAAGTCATCAATATCCCTTTGTCCGAGTACATATGACTCAACGTACTAGGTCGATAAGTGCCACTAGATCGTTTTATGTCCATTCAGCATTCCATGCAATCCGTGTGAGTACTCTATTTCAATGGTTGCCATTGTATCTCTTGACCTGTCCAGCACATTTGAGCCCAGACCCCTTGACCTAAATATGCTGCATATCATCATAGATACTCTGCAATTAACATAGTTTATAACTCCGGTGTTACTTCGTAACCGAGCATTATTCCTAATGGATCGGAGTAGCATTTAATGCATGTCACCCTACCTATAAGATGTTTTGGTCCTTGATACTCATGTCAATGGTCTCCCTTTTTAGTGCACATATTTGTTTTCGAATTTCTCAAGGCGAGGGTTCCGAAATCGGCAAGAAATTCGTTAAACACAACAATGTTTCCTTTATGCTTTCCCTGATGGATCTCTTGGGACGAGTGAGCGCTCCCGTGAATATTGCGGGAGAACTATGGCAGCAGTGACATCGCGTTTTCCTTATTCTCCATTGTTTGCTACAGGCATTTTCACAAACGTAGTGGAATGTATGTGAAGTCAGGAATGCTCTAAACAGTAGAGCTGATCAAAATGATCCAGTAATTTCTTTAAATTATTTCTATAAATTTTTTATAACTTTCGATTACCTTTTGAATTATGTACCATGTGGAAGACTCGGGGCAGCTTCCTTCATGCGTTTACAACATGGACACCATGATCAAAAGAATAAGTTTTTGGGCGTTTACCAACCGTTCTGTCCACGCCTTCAACTTCATTTCAGTTTCGTAGCCGTTGAATACGTAAAGTCAAAATTTAAGTCTCAAGAGAGTGTGCTGCTAAACCCGGCTGAAGCGTAGCTTTCACAAGTGCCGCAAGTGTCCTTGTTTTCTCAGGTGCAGCATTTCCTCATCGTTTTAAGCGCATAGGTATTTCATTATTTTCATCAGTAGACTGGGTTGTGTTTTGTTTCTTTCTCATTAACAACGACAACTGTGTTGTCGGAGTGATGGGAAGTGATGAATGAGGACCGCTGTGGGACGTGCGACTGGCCATGGTTCTATAGAACAACATAGTCTTGATCACATGAATTCTGAAAACTACAATGCTGATGGGAAAACACTTGATTCCTCCCTCCACCCACTCTCCTTCTTCTCTTCTCGCCTTCTTTTAATAAGAAAAGATCACTTTAATCAAGATGTTTGGGAAACTCAGCAGGGTTGCTTTGTTACAGCTGCAGGTTGTTGAGCGGATTTCTATTGAATTCCCTTTGAGATCACGTCATATTGGCGATTTGGAGGCTTTCAATTTCTCTGTCCGACTATTTGAAAGGCCTCAGCTATCTCTTTGACAGCATTCAAGATTACTTGAATAGCGGTGAAATATGGAGCCTTTAAAAACTAACGTCTTGCTAGGCCATATTCCTGTCTCCTTCCTTCAAAGTCAACCAATAACGGTGAGAAGAGAATAAAAGAATTGGTTACAGTAGACAGAACCCATAAGGAAAAGCGGAAACCCTACTCTTCTGTTCATTCCAATCAATAATTCATGAGCCCTATCCGCTATTCAATGAATCTAATGAACAGCAATACTACATTAGCATGTCCTACATCTGAAGCTTCGTGTTGTTGCTCCAGCGGTTTGTTGCAATTGAGGCTGGTAAGCTCCCCTCCCCATCCCCCCTGCCCCCCCACTGCCCCACGGCTCAATAAGAATATCTATAAGGACATATAAAATCACCGTGTTGTTGCGTTATGTCAGCCCTTTACAAAATAAAACGACTCAAATGTCGGTCTACTCTTTGTTCCCATTCATAATCCGTAGCTTCTACTTCCCTTCCGTCCTTCTTTTCTGACTCCTCCACCGCGAAAATTCTGTTCCCTTGTACAGAAGTGACATACAAGTAGGGCCGAAGAATGAAAAATAGGAATTTTCTTCGTTCTTGTTGCCCCTCGACGTTGCACTGCATGATT
>UZAF01000187.1:0-12060 GCA_900617895.1 Haemonchus placei | reverse complement strand
ACTTCAGAAGTGATCTAGAACGCGGAAAAAGATGGTCAGAGGTGCCAATAAAATTTTGCTCAATCCCTAATTTGGGCGGAGTTTGCGCTGAGGTGAGAGAGGCTGAAAGGGTATTCACAACTCTGTACAAGAACCTTCCAGAACGCGGAAGAAGTGGTTAGAGGCTATAGAGAATAGTGGTCGAGTATCCAAAATGACCGGAGTTTGCACTGAAGTAGGCGAGCAAGGTCAAAAATTCGTGGCTCCGTCCAAGAACGTCCAACAACTCGAGAAAAAGAAGGGGTTAAAAGCTACAGAAGGGGTGCGGTCGAGTCGAATGGGGATTGTTCGCAAGCGATGGGTACGGCCAAAGCCGCAAATAACGATTACTCAGAGTTGTTCTGGGGAGCGGAAAAAGTGCTCAGAAGCTACTGAAGTCATGTTGTAGAATGTTCAAAGTAGATGGGGTTCGCATCTCGGTGTGTTGGGCTGAAGCCGAGGATTCGAGGCTGTATTCTTGGTTCATCTAGAACATGAAAAAAAAGAAGTTAGAGTTCATCGCAGAATTCTTTGAACGGTATACAACGGTTACTATATATAAACCACAAGCGTCCTTATGTCTGATATTCTAATGATCTTTTGATCTATTTACCAATACCTCATAAGGTGCCTTCCCAAAATAGAAATGGTACAGACCAGCCGTGTTAAAGCAAGTGGGAGTGGGTGGAGCTGCTACACATGATCTGATCTAGGCTGCACCGATGGAGGGATCGGCGTGCGATAAGAATGCTTCCAACGGAGGTACATGTGCAGTGTTCCCGTGCACCTAAGGCGTTCAAATTTGGTGAGAATATAGGGAGCAGGACTGAAATCTTGATAGTAGGTTGTAGGTGGCAGGACTGGACTGGACTCTCCCTCAAGAGGGCGGGGTGTGCTTCAGAAATGTTCCATGAACTTGGTCCAGATTCCATAGGGTACAGGCGGCACCATGGGAATGCTTCCGGTGGATGGTACGACAAGGCCCCAACCACAGCTTTGGAGAGTGCACGACAATTGTCATTTTGGACCAGGAGCTTCCAATATCGATAGGGATAACTTTGGTAGTCAGTACAGTAATGCTGATGGCAGGTGGTCCGACTAAAGATGAAAGAAGGAGGAATGTATCAAGTGTTCAGACATGTGTTTAGCAGGATTCCGCTCATGAAGGGCAGGGCGCTAACGAAATAAATGTGTTTCTGATCGTAAACCTATAATTCCTGTTCTCCTGTATGGAGCATCCAAATTTGGGAGGGACGTAGGCGGCAGATCAATTCTATACGAAAAGGAGGAAAACGCGGCGTTAGCCAGGCGATGCGTCTAATCGGTTGCGATATCAGAAAGTTATGTTCCATCAAACAAATTTTACAAAAAAAGATGGCATGCTTTTTGATAAGCACAACATGGTTGATTGATGAGAAACAGTTGATGCCAGTCTTTGTGCGCTTTGTGCTCAAAGAATTCGAAGGGACATGGAGTATTGATTGGACTCATTTTCGTTCGCTGTAATATTAGGTGCGTGCATTAATTTCCGGCGTCGAGTTTGAATGGTCGTTGCGCGAGCCATTGTAGGTTTTCCAATGAACCTGTCACTCTGTAACAAAGTTATTGTGCACCTGTTCAGGGGCAGACATATCAGTATCAACAACGTCCCGTTGCTCTCAAGCCGATCAAACTTGGAACATGATAAGATATTTTGCAAAAAGCCTTTCTCCTGCTCTCGATTTCAAGTAAACTGCTAGTGAAGCCCACCGGATGCTTTTCGATACTTATGGAGGACAAGTTTCATCTGAACGGATCTGCAGAGGGTGATTTCAATCCTTTCCAA
Organism: Haemonchus placei; assembly: GCA_900617895.1. Taxonomy (NCBI): domain Eukaryota; kingdom Metazoa; phylum Nematoda; class Chromadorea; order Rhabditida; family Trichostrongylidae; genus Haemonchus; species Haemonchus placei. Next base: position 10,217 of record UZAF01000187.1, on the reverse strand, counting down.
TGAAAAATTTTAACTTGGAAGGCAAAAAGGCAAGGAAATTCAGTCCAAAAGGTCAGAGGATTGGCCGTTGCAAGCATTGTTGGATGAAAATCCAGCTCAGACCTAAACAGAGTTGGCTGTAGAGCTGAACGTCAACCGTGCGACCCAGACGCTTGCACCCAAAGTGAAAGCTACGAAAGCGAAGAAAAGGGGTTCCTCACCAGCTGTCAGAAAATAGATCGAAGCACGCGTGAAGGCTTGCTGAAAAAACCTTGAAGACGACAAAAGGAATGAGTTCCCTCGCCGAATTATTTCAGGGGATGAAAAGTGGATCCACTACGATGATCCGAAACGGGAAGCAGCGTATATGGATCCAGCAGCAGCGGAATATCCACTTCCAAAAGTGATGCTGTGTATTTGATAGGATCAGAAAGGTGTTGTGTATTATGAGCTACTGAATCCAGGTTAAAGTGCTACTGCTGACCGCTACGAACACTATCTTGACAAAACCTCTCATACCCTTAGTGAAAAGCGGCCGTTAGGCAAGAAAACATCATAAGGTGCTGTTTCACTACGACAATGCCAGGCCACATGTTGCAAAAAATATTCATCAAAAAATTGCAGATCTTGGATGGGATTAGCTTGCCCAGTCCGCATACTCTCCAAATCTAGCCTCTTTAGATTAACACTTATATCGGTCCGTGCAAATCAGTTTGGCAGATATACTTTCGCGAAATTCGGAAGAAGAGTGGAAATGGGTTGATAACTGGATTACCTCAAAAGATGCAGACTTTGTCAGACGGGGAATCGACAAGCTGCCAGAAAGATGGCAGAAGTTGTAGCTTACAATGGACAAATATCGGTTGCTGTACATTTTGTTTTACTTTATGTTTTGCACGCAGAAAACGGCGAGAATGAATGCACACACTTGACACATTGCTGCGAAACTCTTCAATAAAAAAGTACTCGTCTTATTCCTTTACGTAACGTGCGGGCGTGTGCTGGCCTTGCTGTTTCGATAAACGCTTGGGGGACTTCGACTCTACGAGTCCATGATGAACATGCTGTTGCCAGCGTCATACAAAGCGCTATGAGGATAACGATGCCCGGAATTTCCCTCTACACGCAAGTGTAAGAGGGGATCTGAAGTTCCCTTCTCCGTCATTGAACAAAGATCAGGGATGCTGTTGCTTTCACAAGAAATCGAAGATCAGGTCGCTCGGAAACGTCATGCGATATCGTGATGGCCGTTGGACTAGGGCGGTTGGTGACTAGACCCCTCGGAACGTTTCACGATGCTATGCCTCATGACACTCGAGGGAGGACGATTCACTGGACCACACTGGCTCGCAACAGGAACGAATGGAAACGTTACTGGCGCCCACTCGGGAAAATCTTAATCATGGGAACGACGTGTAATGCAGGTGACAATACATGCGGTATCGGGTTACAGCAGGTGAGCAATGTAAAGATAATCTGTTGCGTAGCACTGGAAAGTCGAGCGCTAGTTGATATTCCTCTTACACCGACGAAAATCTGTGGAAAAAATAGGAATGACCTAGATAGCGTACCGTAAGAGTATATTTTCGGTCGCAAAACGGAGCAGCATAGTGAGCGAGTAAATTGCATTGTTTTCCTTGTTGATCGCCTGTTCTATCGATGTTTTTCTTACAGGTTTTCCAAATTTTTCCACTTTCTAAATTTCTCTTTTCATAACAGCAAATCATTGTACATATATTATGAGCTTGGGCTTTATTAGCTTTCATTTCTTCAACAACATTCAACAGCTAAATACAGATTCCGCTATAGAGCTGGGCGGCATAATTCAATTAACCACGTTTCGGATTTAAGTGCCTACGTAGTTTCCACCATACAACCATAACGTGGCGTTTTATTCTCATTTAGTTTTCTCTCAGTGTTTTGGTTACTTTTTTGTTCCACACTTTAACTGTTTCTTTAAGGCTATATTTTCGAACTGCAGCCGAACACATGGCACATGGTTGTCCGATGCTTGCTCTAGACGTATTATGTCGATTGCCGAGAAACATAACAATGCTCAGTGAAGGGTCGTTCGAAGCATTTTACTCGTCGGATGATGTAAAGTTTATTCTGTCAGGCTCAACATTTGCAAAACGGCGAGCAGAAAAGCACCTAAGCACTCAAGCACCTGATTTTTGTTAGGGATACAACTCTCTTACGTCCATATATCAAGACCTTGAATGAACAAGATGATTAAAGCTTTGAGGAATAGCAGCCATATTTCGCGCAGCTTCTCGGTCACTGTCTTCTCTTTTTCTAACGACTGCGATGAGAGAGAATTGGTCAGCACGTCGATCGTCATTTCTTTATGCATTCTAACGGGGAAAGCATACTGAGTCGGATTGGTCATTCTAGTTGATATCGCTATAAGTGTTTTCAAACGTTGACCTCAAACCCATCCTTCAAATCTGCCTGATGATTTTGTGAACAAAATTACAGGGTGGGCCAAAATTGTGATTACAGCGCGCGCTGACGCTCATAGCGAATTTTTTCCGAGGGCATAGCAGTTTGTTCGCTTTCTTCTATTTCACAAGGTAGATTACATTATTACCTTCCTGATAATACTAAACTTTTGGTAGGTTTTGGAAATAATGTAAGCGTAATTACCCCGTGGATAAATCGTCACTTCGCATTTACAAGCACTTTTGGCACGGTGCATCTACAGACGATTCAGCGTAACAAGGCAGGGGTACATTCGATTATAAGACGCTTTTAAGAGTTGGGAACAATTGCAGATAGGAGTGGTAAACCTAAGAGACCTGCGGTTACATTTAGTGGGAGTTTTAAGGAAGCAGAGCGAAGGTCTGCGTAGTAGCGAAGTTCATTGAGCCCAAAATGACTAAATGAATGGATATCTCATGAACTTTTCTGCGCGAAATCGTGAAGCATCATCTGCACGACAAGGCCTCTATATGATTAGAAAGTGATCTCCTCAGTGAGCAGACTAAAAAGAAGAGAAATGTTGGCTCACCGAAGCTGCCCCGCCGCATACAAATATTTGTCGTACGCAATACCTGTCCACCGGCGAAAAAGGTGCCCAGTAGGCAGGGCTACCAGTTTTGTATAGAGCAGAAATAAATGGAAGCGATGCAGCGCTAGGCTCACTGACTTTCTGCGATATCCTTTGCGAGCGTCACCGCCCAGGCAATAACACCGACCATTTTTGTAAAATAAGGAGTGAAAGTTTATTTGGAGACCTGTTCGATCTCTTCATGCGCAATAGGACACTTTGGCGATTCAAGCGGACATATTGTCAAGATGATGCTCCTGACTGCAGATCAGGAATTGTCTAGAAATTCCGTAAAAGGGGTTCCCTGACTTCAAAACTTTCGATCAGTGACTGCTCTGGAGCCCTGACCTAAATCCCATGGATGGCTCAGTGTGGTCAGCCTTTGAGATGAAAGCAACCGTTTGCCCAAACAAGAAGTGAAGTAATCTCGAAAATGCCTTGCAAAAAGCTAGGATCAACTCGATGACCTTAGCTGCGAGCCACCGTCAATGACGTCCATCGTCGTCTCTGGGGTTGATTTAAAGCAAAAAGCAGCAGATCCCAGTTTCAATGTACAGTTTTGATGAGAGATTAGTGATAGACACTTCTATGAAATTGGTTTGCTTTTTCAGCTTTCTATTCGTTTTCGGGGATGTGATATCTGTGTAATCATAATTTTGGCCTACCCTGTAGAGAACCGTCTTTCCCTGTGTTTTATAATCAGTCGCACAAATAAACGAACCGATTAGGCATTTCACCGTGCGGCTGATGCATGTGCTGACCTTGCTTTTTTATAGGACAAGTTAAAACACGCTTGCAAGACGCTTCTCAGCTCCCCTGGATATCTATAGCCCTCCCGCACATTTGGTCAATTCTCTAGTGCCATCCAAAAAGAACTCTTGATTCCCATTCCTTGTCGAATGAAGATTCTGATCAAGTCCAATGGAAAAGGGACTGAGGAGGGAGCTCCACACAAAACAGGCAATATTTTAAGCAATTTCCAGAACCTGCTGCAGAAAGTTATGCCAAATGGCAACGCACGAAAGGCAATAAACAGGGTTAATCGATACAACTGATGCTATGTACGACAACACTGTTAACGACTACCAGGAAGAAGAGTGCATAGAGAGCTTTGATAACCTAATGATAGCAACGAAGATGCTCTCTTCCGTGCTTTCGTTCCATAACGACCGAATATCACCTAAAGATGTCGAAGGAATTACAGAAAGAACGTGAGATTTCATGTTAGTCTATTTCCGATTAATTTCATTCTTTCCCGTAACAATTAGCTAGAGAACAAGTGGGTCATCCTGCCATGTTCTGAAAATAGGCCCAGAAGTCGAAAGAAGAAGTGATCTCAGGAATGAGCATGGAAATCTCATTGCGCAACAGCGATTCCCAACAGATGGCGCTGAAAATGAACATGAAGAGTCCATGGAGGACAAATTATAGCTACCATGGGTGGATTCAAGACTGGATCATTGCATGTGTCATATCTATTGCTCAATACTTTTTTCTTGATAAAAACTTCAGTAGTTCAGTAGGCATGTATCAGAAATTTCTTTCTCGAAGAATGAAGACAGTGACTCTTATAAAAATAACTCCGTTCTATTTCTCATTAAGCCGCCCACAAAAGTGTAAAGGGCCGCCAGAAATTTCGTTACCCATCTTGACTGTTTGGCTTAGGGGTGCAGATTCCTTTGGTGGAAGCAAGAAACATCCTATTACGTTACTCCAGTTTTCCTCAAATGTGGGGGAGGGTCGCGAATAGTCGACGTGAAGAGTAAAAACATTTCACAAACGTTTGGAGCACATTCTATGAAAAAGCAAGGTGAGTACATGCTAGCAAGCAAATCTTCACGTCTTCCTCACGAGTCCATTGATTTACCAACCGCGTCATCGCTGCACGATGTTGTGCTTAGTCTGTTCGCATACGTGTGCTACACAGTGGTATAGCACAGGGAAATCTAATCCCTAAGTTTGTTCTCTTAAGTCGTGTAGCGATTCTGTACGGTAGATGTGTGATCAAACTTTAGAACAATAACGGCGAATTACATCTAACCTTGAGTGGCACTGTGAACTAGTATCATTATCTTGTAAGATGTGCCTGATGGCCTTTTGCAGAGAAAAAGCGGCCAAGCCTTTACCCTTTTCGACAAGTCCTCGATGCGGACTGAACGAGGTCAGCCATGATCTTTCGGATCACGTTGACGTTCCAGTAAATTTTTTCTCCGTTGAAACGTCTGGTAAGGGGGGAATGTCTAGAAGCCCAAAGATGTAGAGTGAACATAGCCACCGGTAACGCTTCTAGAAATTTCGCTGAGCGCTTGCCATTTATTTGAATTTAATGGTATAAGAGAAGATACAATGTTATAACGCTAGAAAGTCACACTGAGGTGGTCCACGCGAGTTCTGTGGACACTACGCGAGGACTACCGAGGACTGGATGACCACGGCCGAAGAATTCAATTAGAATCGGGACTCTGAACTTTGAGTCGCTTATTGGGAATTCCTTGGAAATTGTTGATCTGGTGACGCGCAGAATTATCACACACCTGAAAGGAGCAAAGGCCAGAGAGATCGGTGATGGTGTCAACCTCCGCTGCAACGGAAAAGACGTCAATGAGCCGTGAGAGTAACGAAGTCCATTAAAGGTTGTGTCTCCGCTATCAACAGGATCAGCGGTCGAAATGCGGCTGTGAGGATAGACACGAAAGAGTGGTGATGGACACAGAGTTAGCGCAAGTCTCACTCTTTTCAGAGTTTGAGCGGAACTCATCCCCATCAAGGCTCAGAAAGAATGAATCCTTTCTGAATTCCTTCTATCTCACCTTAGCAGGTGACCTTAATCGCCACATTGGGAGTGAGCGAGGGGTTTGCAGAGGCAAGGGAATAGGAGTCAGGAATGGAGAAGGAGAGCGCCTTCCCTGGACCAAGCTGGTACACCCCACGGCCTAGCAGTTTGCAACAAGCTCCTCGCGAAGAGAAAGACTTAGACGAAAACCTGAAGCAGTAGGAGAAGATAATTGGAAATCGACCATGTGTTCGTAAGAAAGTCGTTCTTCAAAACTGAAGGATATCGAAGTACTACTTGTCATGATCTTGCTACACAGCACAGGCCTGCTTCAGCGAACATTACCATCGAGCTTTTCAGGAGAACAAAGGTGACCATGGAGCAGAGAATTCGTGGTGGAAGTCGCACCGTGAGGAAGGGACAGGTCATAAACGAAGGTTCTTAAAAACTGGCCTTTCAAGTGCTCGAGGGCTGATACAGCCAATTTGGAGCAATGCTGTCGTTGACATCCTACAGTGTACAAAGAAGGATCGATGTGGACTCACAGGATTCTGGGACGATGAAGTTCAACTAGTTGTGAAACAGAAAAAGGGCGCATATGAACACTGGCAAAAGACGAGATCTTAAGAGGACCGAGCTGCTTACAGAACCTGTAAGAGGCTCGCCAAGGCTCGTAACAAAGGCAAAGAACACGGAACTGAACTCTCTGTGTGAAGAGCTGAAACGTCGAGGAAGTAAGAACTTCATCTTCAGGCTGGACAACGCTCGGCATTGAGCCACATGAGCCGACATAATATCAGGTGTGTGCATTAATTTCCGCCGTTTTTTGCGTGCGAGAACACATTCATTACGGTATCAACACAGAATGTACTTCAACCAATGTACTGCTCATCGTGAGTACAACTTCTTGACATCTTTCTGGTAGTTGTTGTTTGTTTCTGGTACATTCCGACTCTACAAAAATCTTCATCTTTTGAGGCAACCCAGTCATCCCCCATTTCCGCACTTCTTCGGCATTCCGGAAGCATGTATCTGCAAAACTGTCTTGCATAAAATGAACTTAGTCGTAATCAGAAGAAGCAAGATCCGGGGAGTATGCGGGCTGAAAAAGCTGATCCCATCCAACTCTGCAATTTTTTATGGATATTCTTTGCAGCATGTGGCTTGGCGTTGTCGCAGTGAAAAGGCACCTTATGTTTTCTTGCTACTAACGGCTTTTTCTCTAAGGGTATCATACAAATTGTCAAGATGGTGTTCGTAGCGGTCAGCAGTGATACTTTCGCTTAGGTTCAGTAGCTCATAACACACAATACCCTTCTTATCCCATCAAATACACAGCATCACTTTTTGGAAAAGGATATTCCGCTTTTGCTGTGAAAGCCTTAGTTGGCATGGATCCATATACGCTGCCGCTTCTGTATGAGAGCTGGTGGTTCGCTCAGATGGAGCTTGTCTCCATAAGTATCGAAAACAAATAGTTGAGGTGAGCTTCGATGGAGGTTTCTTGAAATCAAACAGCAGGAGAAGGGTCTCCCGGAAAACGACTCACACGTTCCATGAACAAGCAGTTTGAGTGCAAAAGGATTTTCGGGGAAAACTAATCTGTCTGCCCTTAAATAGGTAGCCAATACCCTATTTTACAGAATATGACAAGTTTCACAGGTGAACCTCTAACATTGTTCGCGCAACGACTCTTCGAATCTGGCGGGCGGCGTAAATTAATGCACACACTTAGTACTTCTGTAGGCTCATGTACGAAGATTTTTGTTGGACGAACTGCTTCTATATAAAAGCGGCAGCTGGTCCCATCGCAGTGTGGACTGAAAGTCGGGAAGGCGGTTGGCTCAGATGGGGGACATTGTGACATGGAAGGAGCTCGGAGAACACGGGATTAGGTTCCTGGCCTGATTTTGAACACTGTAACTGCTGAAGGAATGATGGCAGACGCGTCATCTTCGTTCCCATATCCAAGCAGGAGGGAACGCGACAGAGCGTTCCAACTGCGGGATCAGGTTGACTGCGCATACCATGAAGCAATACGAGCAGTTAGCCGCTTCTGGACTGAAGAAACTGGTACCCATCTCACAGAGGCTTTTCTGCTTCATGCTCCGATAGTCTACAACGGATGTCATCATCATAACTGGACAGGTCATGGGAAAATCTCGTGGAAAGCTTGACTTGGCTACCTCTTCTTCCTTATTTCGCGGAAGCTCTTGACCACCTGCTTCGGCCACTGTTGTGGAGAGCGCTATCAGCTCATCCGGTCCTCTTTTTGTTTACAATGGACACCATCGAAAAAGAAAACATGGATGAACCACCGAATATCATCCTCTTCTCTGATGACATCGCACTGACAGCGACGAGCAGAGAAGAAATCCAGGGCAAACTGCAGGAATGGCAGGGAAAGCTAGCGGAGAATGGACACCAGCTGAACATCAAGAAGACCAAGATCTCCAGTTTCGAGCAGTATACAGAGTCAATCAAACATTGTCTTGTGGAAGCATCGAGAGAGCGCTGAGCTTCCGAAACCTGAGATTTAACCAAGCTGCAGATGGTGGCATAATCAGCCTGTAAAGGCCCAAATGAACACGACATTAATGGATTATAGGGAGCTCAGTAGTATCCACTGCGGTCAATGGTGCTTCGGTAGTTCGAAAGACAAAGGACCGCTTCCTATGACAGTGAATGCTGTCGCATAAGCAAAAATCATGGTAGGCAGCTCCACATCACTGAAATGGGGATGCTTAAATGACCCTGCGGTGGGACTTGATCGGACTAGACAGGTATAAGGACACCTTGGCTGTCTTGCAACAGGCACTGTCCAGCTGGAAATCAGAAAGCAGCGTCTGCGTTGGTAAGGGCACTTGCTCCCGAGATCACACGATCTTCGATAAGCGATCACATGGAGCTCAAGCGGCCATCTTATGAAGAAACTGATGTTTGTTTATTTTATTTATTTATTTATTTGTGCACTCAATGGTGCGCTACAACAGGGCAGAAGGTGTTAGTTTGGACAAGCATGTTAAAACGAAAACAAACAAAGAGGCAAACGCTGAACTCGCATAATAGCTGTAAAAAAGGGAAGATAAAAAGGAGTCGCGCTTCCAGCATCCCAGACTTGCCGTACACAAAAAGGGCGACACAAGAAAGTCAGGCAGGACCAATAACTCTGTGTGTCAGGGGCTCAAGTAGGCAGTGGCTACCTGCAGATAGTTGTTTGATTTAACGCTGAATGACGGCCATTAAAGTGCATGTCAGTCTGGGCAACGCAACCAACCGAAGTTGTTCCAGGGCAGGCCAACGTAGGTGCCTCTTTGATCTAAACACGATCCTAGGGCGTAAGACCCAGATCCAAGTATTGTTGAAGCATACTAGTTGACTCGCACCTGCGAAGAAATTTTTGAAGGTCTTAATCCAAAACATACTCGCCTCATACTTAATGAAGTAGATGGCAGTACATAATAGTATGGCTGACCATGTGAGAATAGCTAAAGAAAGTGCAGTGAGGCGTGAAGCCTGGGAAGGTGGAAGTTGCTCTATAATAAGCCGTATAGTACCAATTTTCTGTGACAGTCTTGTTAGCAACGTTCACCGCAGTTCACAAATAAAAGTTATCGAAGGAGGACGATGATAAACTGGTTCTTCACAGTAGAACTGCAACCCACTACTCGAGAGCAGCAACATGACGTCCAGCCCCAGTCCGGCATATTGACACGACAAGCAACTAAGAAGGAAAAATCGACAAACGCATCATCAACATTCCTAAAAATTTGGTCACCAGTAATCTAATCTCAACTTTTCTAGCAGATTGAGCTCATTCAATTTTCTTCTGAAAGTGTTGGCTCTAGATGCTACTAGAAGCTCACATGGAAGATGACTGAGCCATTCACCGAACGAAAGAAAAAGTTGTTGAATAGTAGAGCATAGTTTTGAGACAAGATCCTTGCATGATGTACCTTGAAGCCACTTGACCTGCCACTGTTGGGTCGAAACACCCAGTACTTACAAGGTCTCAGAACTGTATCATTTTTTTAGTTAGGTAGCCGGTCGTAAGCGAAAGATGGGAAGCATCTGAGAAAAAGCAATTTTGTAAAAGTGTGCTGTACCCTCTCAAACTTCGATACGTCCTTTTTCAAGGCAGGATTGCATACGAGGGAACATTACTTCAGATGTGGTAGGACAAGGGACTTGTACAGTCGAAGTGATGTTTTTGGATCCTTGCTACTGAGGTTCCGGAAGATGAGGTACAAAACTGCATAAGCAGACTTGGTAACTTTATCAAAATGATCTGTAGACTCGAGGTTATCATTGATAATCACTTTGAGGTCTCCTATGGTACGGACAGTTCCCAGAACGCTACCATCCTACCTACTATAAAGCGCTTAGTCTGTCTGTCTGTCTGTCTGTCTGTCTGTC
>UZAF01000186.1:0-12086 GCA_900617895.1 Haemonchus placei | reverse complement strand
TTCGTCAGGCATTCCGGAGTGGTGGTCTTCAAGCGAGTACTTATGAATGTTCTTTTGATGCTCGTCGCTTTCTCAGCCGCTTCTCTTGCTCTACGTGCAGCATATTCCCGGTAGTCATTTTTGACTCTGACTCGTATAGCTTTATTGAGCACTGTGCGAGCCACAGGGGTCATAGTTTTGCCTACTTCCTTCCGTGTGGCCAACATCTGCAAAGTGACCTCACTCAACCGCTCGCGTGGTTTACTCCTTACACGTTGTGACGCATCTTTGACAACAGTTCGGATAGCGGAAGTTACTTTTTCGTATCTCGTATGGACATTTCCTGAACCTCCAGTAAAATCTACAGTTGCCGCTAGCGTTTTCAGTGTTTCTTCATTAAGCTCATATCGTATTCGTTTGGAGTGATATGCAGCTAGTCTCTTCCGTTCTTCTTTCGGCTTTATTGCTATCGTTGCCCGTACTAAACGATGATCTGATCCGATGTTGAAGCGTGATTCTCCGATGACGCCAACGTTGTGAAAAAGTCGTAAACAGTTCGTCAGGATGAAATCAATTTCGTGGAACATCTGCCTGTTTGGAGTATGATAAGTCCATCGACGGCACAGGCGTTTTTGGAAGTATGTGTTAGCTACCGACAGCCGAGGGATCTCGATGCATACCGCCCGCAAAATACAACCTTTCGTAGTTTCTCCAACATTTTCTTGGATGCCTGCCAAGGGGCCACTACGGTTTTTATCGCAAATTGCTCTTCTTCTTGATTTCGAGACAACCAATACCTAATGATCCATTTTCCATTATGAATCTCAATTGCCCACCTTCTTTTGAAAAGTCAGCGACCTTCAATCTTTTCGGTGTCACAGGTCTCCTTTAGCGGCGATAATAGGCCCATAGTGCCCATCCTCACATAACTCATCTAACCATTTTGGCTCCCGACATCACATACTGAATTGCTCACTGTGCTATGCTCAGTAAGGGTATCTTTCGGTACGTTCATATGAGCGCCTCGTGATAGTGCATCAGCCGTCAGACTTGCTTTCCCTTCCACATAATATATAGACAACCTGCTTTGTTCGATTACCAGAGCCCATCCTAGTATGCGTGCTGAAATGCTGGTTCTTCAAAAGCTTCGAAATAGCACACAGAGGTGCCCCCATGAGATCGCGAGCGCAAGTACAGTGCGTCGCCAAATGATACAGCCACTTCTGATTTTCTCAAAAACTCTCTGTGTACGATGTTTCTGAAAAACTGCCAAAGCAAAAAATGTGTCAAATTTGAATTGCAATTCGCACATTATCACCAAATTCCAGCTCAAAAACAAACACTTTTTGGTCAATTTTTCAATAGGGGTGCTTTTCCAACGTCGCCAAATGATACAGCCACTAACAAAATTAATTTATTTAACAAAAACATACAACAAGAAGAGAAAGTTGCAAAGTCAATAATCAGCTGACCCACCATTCTTTCGAATTACTTTGATGATACGGTGGTCTAGGCTCGAAGAAAAAATCACCGGTCAGCTCCTCGGCAACTTGGTGCCATGTTTCGATTAACGCTTTTTTCAACTCCTTGACGCCTTGGAGTTGCAACTTGGTGCCATGTTTCGATTAACGCTTTTTTCAACTCCTTGACGCCTTGGAGTTGCTTGTTTTGGGCGTAAATCTTCCGCACCATGAAGCCCCATACATTTTCCATCGAATTCAGACCGGAGCTGTTTGCTGGTCAGGGCAGAAGTGCCGAGAGAACCAAGCTTGGGTGCCCCTGCTAACGTAAATTGGAGCGTTATCTTGCATAAAAACAATGTTTCGATGCAGATTCTGACGCCAAGAAGGGAGAAGTGCACGGCGCATAACAGTTCGACAAAAGGATGAGCTCATCTCCTTTGATACAAATCATGAACGGGTAAGCCTACTCGATGAAATTGCGGCCCAAACCATTACTCTCATCCCTTGAAGTTGCGTCTAGAAAATTGAAGTTTCTTTTTTCTCAGATCGTGCCAGTGAAATCGGTTCAAGTCTGGACCATCACAATTGAACTTCTTTCATCGGAAAAACCGACTTGTAGGATAAAAATTATCAAGATAAGGAAGGTCAAATATCAGCACATGAAGAACACCTTATTCCACTCGGTTCGGCTGCACCGTCTGGCAAAAGCGATCCGATTTCCTCGATGTCTTTTTGTCATGAAGGACGCCTTACGCATTTTCCGCTAGAAAATGAACTTGGACTTTCTGATCACCTTCCAAACAGTGCTTTTTGATAAAAACGACCGGATTTCCATACATGATTTAGTGGAGTTCGATGCTTCCCTCAAATTACGGCACTTGTCTCTGTCGGAAAGCAGCAAAGGACGTCCAGCACTTCTTCTGGTTTATCATAGGCTCCAGGACTTTGACGAAATTATCCAAAACTGTGTGACATCGACCCAAATCTCGCGCGATTCTGCGATTTGAAAGTCCCTGCTAATTTTTCGCGAGGATTTGACCTTATTCGAATTCCTAAAGCAAATTTCTCTTCCCGTCGCCTGAAAATGAGGAACATTACATAATCGAAGCAATTTCGTTGCGTTGAACTAAAAAACGACACAAAGACATGAAGTGGCTGTATCATTTGGCGAGGTTGGAAAAGCACACTTTACTAAAATATCAATCAAAAAATGTTTGTGTTTACGAGCTGGAATTTGGGGATAATGTGCGAATTGCTATTCAAATTTGACACATTTTTTACTTTGGCAGTTTTTAAGAAATAAGGTGAGTTTTTAGGGAAATTAGGGATGGCTGTATCATTTGGCGATGCACTGTACTATACGGGGTGGGGAAACTCGTCCTTCCCCCGTTGACAGGGGATCATTGCTCCTACGCTGCTAGAGCAAAATTCATCTGTGGAGATTATGTGCCATGTGCGATATGCATTACCATGGCATCCCCTTTCGCGTCAGTTTGAATAACGGACTTGCTATTATATTTTTGAAAAATTTAAAACAAATTTCCGGTAGTAGTTACACATACCCAAAAATGCCCGGAGTTCCGCTACATTCGTGCGCTGTGGAAACTCTTATCTTCACGACCTTGTCAAGGTCTACATGTACTCCCTTTTCGCCAATTATGTGACACAAAAAAAACCACCTCTCGAAGTGGTACACATTTTTCCACATCAGCACATCTACACATTATTTCGCACACAAGCGTCATTCGCAAATTAGCCATCAGCAACGCATCGACAACCACTCTCAGGACTTTGTACTCCTCTTTGGATTTTATACCCTGTGTTCGGATTCCGATGACATGGCAAGAAGGATGTCATAGATGAATACAGGGACTTCCTCATTCTTGAAGTCACGAAGCACTGTAACCATAAAACGTTGGAAAACGACGGGAGATGTTGTAAATCCGAATGGAAGGGCAGTGAAGGAGTAGACTTAACGTAATGAAAGCACTTTTCTCCTTTGCTGCAGCACTTGGAGGAACTTGCCAGTAATCCGAGGTCATATTCAATGTTGAGAATATCGTTTGCGTTGCAGGCTTTGCAGAATCGGATCCATTCTTAACAACGGATAGGCGTCATGCTTCGCGCATATGTTCAATTGTCGATGGTCTATGCACAGTCGGATCGTGTCATCTCTTTTCCGCAGCGGGGCTACTATTGTTGACCGCTCGGTGCTCCCTCTTCGTAGCATGCTGCTTAAAATATATTTTCATTTGTCACGAGCACCGATGGGATTAATTTTTGACGAATAGGTTTTGTGTCCCCGTGCCGATATCATAAGCTACTGAAGAGTTCTGCGATGATACGCTATCTTTCACAGCGGACATATGATTTTTCTCTTTTATGATTTCTTGCAGATGTGGGATATCGCTCTTCCATCTCTATTTCCCACTAGCAGGCCGATGAGCTTGCCTAGTCCTTCCTTTCTAGACATTTACTTGACCTGGTAGCAGAGTATATCTGTCGGAGTCTTGTCTCAGTGAATGCTTTCCCATTCGCCTACTTTTGACCCTTTTTAGTAGCGTCCACACTGTGGCTGTGTTGACAACTACTACAGTCGCTACTCCCTGGCATCCTCTTCAAATTGACCATCAGAGATTTGACTGTCTTTTGTATTTAGAATAAGTTTAGACCAAGGCTATGAAAGTGGTTGTCTATGTACTTGGTGTATAGACTCTTTGAGCAACAATCGCGCTACAGAGCTTACCTCTAATTCATCCTGTTGCTGTACTTTTCCTTCGACTTCTCTAGTCGACACTTTTTGAATCTCATATTCCATTTGTGTGATTACGTTAGTTCCCGGAATTTTTGGGTCTTCTCTTCAATCGCAGAGTAACATCTTCATCAGAGTTTTCTTCTGATTGACTTTATCCAACATATCAATCTTCCCTGCGGTGGGGCAGCTCATTACCCCTCCTGAAACATCTCTAACTCTCCGACCTTTGGAGATGAGATTTCATTTATACGGCATCAATGTCGATTCCGTCATTCATTGATGTTCGAAGAACTCCTATTGCCAGAATCGATACCTCAAATCATGTATCGGATCGAGTTTCTCACTCCCTTCGGACGATTGTCACGTCGGTTGTTGGTCGTTTGTTAACAGTACATGATGAAAATCTCGGATGCCACTGTTTAGTATCCACACTACCACACTCGACTCTCCGGGTTCATGCAGCTAGAGACATGGGTCGTTTTGGCTCATCCGTCGTGCTACTGCTCCTGCAGTCACAAGCATTTGCCCTGTCTCGCTACATTTTAAACACCGCCTACTTTGTGTTTCTTATCCCGTTCTGTTCTTTTTGCTAGTATCTATTTCAGCCCTGTTCTCTTCCTCAGCGAGTACCGATCGTGCAACCATGTCTTAGCCTCCCCCACCGCGACCGAAGGCGTTTTGCCTTGAGGCCGTCAGATAATTTTTGACACTATTTTTAGAGTGGCGAGCAAATCACTGATGAAGTCGATGTTAGCTTTGGCCTGATTGCTTGCATCGGCTTGGCCCTCAAGATAAGAGCGGTTCTTCTACATGCGGACGAAACCATTAAAGAAAAAAAAATTGGTTAGAAGCAATAAAGCCAAGAAAGTGAGCAAAAACAAAACACCGCGTCAAAAGGTGTGGAGAGCAAGGAGAAGGACGAAGGAGAAAATCAACCAAAAAGACCCCAATCCTCTGAGGGCACGCCTTTAGTACCTTAAATTTTGGGGGACTGCCCATCATCTGAGTACTGTACATTCCACTCATGCGTCATTCTGATCTCACTCACAATGAGCAATGTCATCCTTTCTCATTACACACTGCCGCTAAACAGACTTTGAGCGCTTATGACTTTTGGAAAACTTATTCAGCGGTTTCAACTTCTGTATTTATAAATTGCATGAGAACATTGACGACATCGTAGTCTACTTGTGGGCTACAGTTGATTTTTCTTGATTTGTTTAGCTATTTTCCCATTTTTGTCACTTTGTTTTATCGAGTCATTAGGTCAGAGCTAAATGCAGCTATGCAACGTTTAGTCTCTTATTTTGAGAGAAGATCAAGCCTGTACCATGCCCATGGCTCTTTAAAGGAATATACAGCTTGTTATGAATTCTTCCTTCGAAAGGAACGCGTGACTCATCTGTCATCATCGATGCTGATAGTTTTGCCCACATTAATAGTACACTGGTGTGCAAAACTTAAGAACGGAGGCAACTTTTGATCACTGTACCTCTGCCAAACAGCAGAACTCGATGAAATTATACCATACCAAAGAGCACCATAACGGTATTGCACAGAAAGCAGCTGACAAAAAATCGAAATGAGCATATAAGACATTTTTATTCAAAAGGATTGTTTACACATTAGTCTTCACATTTTATCCTGGTGCTGCAAGAAAAGCGTCGCGGTTCCCAATAGGGTGTGTGATCACCAGGGACTGCAACGCGATCCCACACGTTCCACGAGGTTAGTAATGAGTTGCTGTGGTAGGGCATTCTACTCCTCTATCAGCGCAATTGACAATTGCTGGATGGTCAATGGTGCATTTGGACGTGCTGCAATGCGTCTACCCAGTGCATCACACACGTGCTCGTTGGGATTTAGGCCGGGAGAACGGGCACGCAGCTCCATTCGCCGGATATTCTCTTGTGCCAGGACCGAAACGCTGACTGGTAAGGGTTCCATTCTCAAGTATATGGGGGGTCAGTACGGCTATGCGTCATGACGCCTCCCCATACCATAACACCTTGACCACCAGAACGGTCCCGCTCGACGACGTTTCTGGGAGAGTTGCGTGTTCCCCTCTCGCCATATAAGGGTGCGCCCAGGATAACTACTCAGACTGAATCTGCTCTCATATGTAAAGGGCGCAGAACTCCATTCTTCATCGGTCCAATCGCTATGCTCCTGGCACCACCCTAAACGGTCTCGCCCATGCACGAGGGGCAAAGGAACACAACGTAGCGGTCGTCGGGCGAACAGACCGCCACTGTGCAGTCGTCTTGCCTCTGTAGTGCGTGAGATGGCTTGCCTTGAAGTCCTGTTAAACGTCGTTGCAATCACCGAAGCTGGTTGACGTGGAACTCTTCTTGCCTGCTGCATAATTTAGCAGTCATCCCTCGGTGTAGTTGATCTCGGTCGATCACCTCTTCTCCTTCGGGCAGCAGTACCAGTGGTTCGGAATGCTCCGTGCATGTGAATCGACGCTGTGAGCGATACCGAGCTCCTGAGCCACACTGGTCATGTCCTGTTGGACTTGTCCCATGCTCAACCCTTCCCGAACTTCACCCGACTACTGCAGACGCTTTTTCAGGCAATATCGAACTTCCGTACAAACAAACAAACAATCAAACAAACATTCAGGCAGACAGAAAGACAGACAGACAGACGCAAGCGCTTTATGTATGTAAGCATCTGTTACTTTACAGGGTGACCCACAGGGAGTGTGGCGGGCAATAAAAAAATCAATTCGTAGGTTTCTGGGCTGGAGGATGCGGTAATCCCTTGGGCGGGAAGGATCGCGATGAACGTAAGCTGAACCTTTTGTGGGGTTGTGCACTAGCCCACAGCACAAAAAAGATGCTCTAATGTTGTGAACCCACACTTCCAGGTTTTTGGGACGAAGCAGGTTTGTCCTTCAAATTCCTCGATCTCAATCCTTTGAATTTTGCTGTATGAACGATCCTGGAGCAAAAAGCCTCTGTTTTCAAAAACAGGTCTTTGGACCCTCTAAAAAAAGCTCTCTTGTAAAAGCATGGGATGAAAGTGATTGCGCGCATTTTGGAAAACTTCCGAAAGAGGTTGGATGCTTGCATTAAAGCGAAATATGGTCATTCTGCATGCGAGAGTTGATATGTTCTTTACAATTTTGTTATGATTGTATAGGAGTAAATGTCTCCTGTTTGGTTTGAATTGTATAGTTTTGATGCTAGTTTTCTGCGTCACACTTCATGTGGGTCACCCTGTACACATTACCAGTTTGGCTATGCACGCTAACGCGTGCAGTATATGTCGGCAGCCACTTATGCACGAAGGAATCATTTAGCGGAATTTTAGATAATCAGAATAAGATAGTTCTCTCCAGATTCGAACGCTGAACTGCTGAGAGCATCACGCTCAATATATTCGAGCAGAGTTATTAGTGGTTGATCATAGCTCCGTCCACTTCAGTGCAAACCCCTCCCACTATAAACTTGACCATCCTTCTTTTGACTGTTCCTAACCATTTTTCCCGCATTCTAGAACGTTTCTGAACAGGGTTATGAATTTTTCATCCAAGCCCCGCCCGCTTTGGTGCCAACCACGCCCACTTCGGGGATCTGACCACATTTGTTCCATTACCTCTTATCACTTTTTTCCCGCGTTCTAGAACGATTCTGAACAGGGTTATGAATTCTTGATCTGAGTCCCGCCCACTTTGGTGCCAACCCCGCCCACTTCGAGTATTTGGCCACATTTGCCCCATTACCTCTATCCACTTTTTTCCGCATTCTAGAATGTTTCCGAACGAAGTTACACTTATTTTCAAAAACTAGCTTTCACCTTAAAGCTGAGTGAAGCCCCGCCCCGCCTATCGTGGGAGGGGCTTCACTCAACTTACGCATGCCCAGCACTCATGAGGCCTTGCTCACTCTTTTTATTTTTTTTCTGGCCGCGACGCCCTCGCTGAATCGAGTTATGAATCTCTGGTAAGTACCGCCCACTGCAAGAACGCTCCACCCACCACCGGTAAGTTCCCTTTATTTCAATTGTTGACCCATCCCTCGCCTTTGCACACTTTTTCCCGGCGTCTGGAGTGTTTTGAGACCGAATGAGAAGAATTTGCCCATGACCCCGCTCAATTCCGGTACATGCCCCGCCCCTTGGGGGCGGAGCATTGCTATGCTCACATGTGCTCTGTTGCACTTACCCTATGCTCAACCCATTCCAAACTTGACCCGACCTCTCCAGGTGTTTCTTCACGTTATATCGAATTTCCGTACAAACAAACAAACAAACAAACAAACAAACAAACAGACAGGCAGACAGACATACAGACAGAGAGAGCGCCTTATATATAGTAAGGATACTTCGTGCATTGCTCTTTGAAGAACTCCAAAAAATGACAGTTAAAGTTTTTTCCTGGTACTTATTTCAATTCTGCGTTCAAAATTGACTAAACGATTCTCTAATCGGAGTTACCTTGTTAATTTTGGTAGAGCGCTTCTCAAAAACCAACACGAAATACATGGGTGCAGCAAATTTCAAAGTGTTGACTTGTAACAGTCATAAGCGTGACCCATGTTATGCATGAGACTACTTATAGGGGCTTGTGAGGCACGAAATCCTTATACCTTCGAAGTGATTTGCACAGGGACAAGAATACCTACCATGTTGATTCTACCTCCTACATTGATTTTTTGATGCTTGGCGTGGTCCAGTTCCCACTAAATCCACCGACATGGCCACAATTCTCTTCGCATACACTTTGAATTCACAGTACGATAACTTTCGTAATTTAAAAAGGGGATGTGATAATGATGCACGAAATATTTGAGAGCAACAAATAAAAATTTTTTGCCACGGCTGATACTTCATAGTCATTTGACCGGATGAAAATAGAAACATAAGAGAAACATAAATTTACCTAATTATGTGTTTAAAGGCACGGTTCACGATAAAAATGGTTACTGAGTTCTTCCCTCATGAATACTCAGTGGCCCCCATGGGTGGTAGAAGGGACCCTCTCGCTCCCCAAATCTCGACGGTCAGGGCATAGTGGAAGCCCTGTTGCTGGCTTGAGGGGCTTTCCCGCCTCTCGATCGTTGTCACGTCAGACGAGAGTCGAGGCAATACAGATTGCAATTATTCGTTCCAGGACCCACGCACAATGAGCTGTTCGCCGAGTGATGGGCGATGTTTTTCTCCCATTCTTTTTTCCTCTGTTATTCTTTTTGCTGCCGCGATCCCTTTTTTATTGGGTTGTCCGAAAAGCTTCCGCCGATTTTTGATCCATCTTTGAATGAAAATTCCTAGAAGAAGAAATCCAGTGATTGGACAATATATCCTCCTCTCTGTTGAGTAAGGATTCGCCATCTTCCTGTAAGTTCCATTTCCCCACTTCCATAGAAGGTTCCAGGTTAAAATCGAAAAACCCTCTCAGGTGCTTTTTGCAGTCTTCCAGCGGATTGAAAGATTTTCCATTCAAAGAATTTCGCAGAAACCCAAACAAAAGGTATTCTGATAGTGCTATGCCTGGACTATATAGGCGGTGTGGTAAGACATCCCACCCGAGCTTTAGCAAGTTTTGACGAGTGGTGAAAAATACGTGTGGTCTGGAGGTACCCTGTTGGAAGATTACGCCCTCACGATTGCCACTCCGGGTCGCCTCTTGCCTGTCGCTGCCTCCATATTTTCTGGCTAACTATAGTACCTTTCCAAAGTCATCGTTTGGTTATGCGACAAAAGCTCATGGTAAGTGATTTCACTGGAATCCCATCAGCAACTCGGCATAGTATTCCGCACCTAGATTTTGACTTTTGTAGCGATTTGTGACGGCTCACTAGGGGGCTCCACGATCGTTTCCGCTCCTCATTGCTGTACACAATCCAATTTTCGTCCTTCGTGCTCGTGCGTTTCAGAAACGGCTCAGTTTATTTCGTTTGAGCACCGAGTCGCACATGGAGGCGCGGTCCATCCCATTGCGCTCGCTCATTTCGCGATATATCTAAACATCAAGACGTTTTACAAAACCAAGTGTCTGCGTCCTTGTCCTACTCCACGAGCAGTGATGTGCCGATTCGCTTCGGTTAACATTTTGAGTTGGTCGTTTGAACTGATGATGGTCTCCCTGAGGGTTGCCGGTCTTCGAAGGCAAATTCACTCTGTTTGGATTTCGCAAACTACATAGTCATGCACTGTACATTCCTCTAGAGCATGGTCTACTAAAACGTCATATATCTTTCATGCGGCTTGAGTCGCATTCTAGGCCTTGCGGTAGAAGAAATACTTCAGGTGCCGGCAATGCGCGCAGTGGTTCTCCATTCTCACACGAGTCCTGTACAGAAAACTCCGACAAATGTTGACAGAATTCAATCGGAATATAGAGGAGAACCTACTCTCTCAGAAAACATATGACTTTATGAGGTTGGGCCCTTGATTTTTTGTACAACATTTGATAAATCCGGTGCGTCGAAAATCGGCGGGAACTTTGCGGACAACTCCATAATTTCCTACCCCAAGAGGCTGAAAATGGTGAGCTGCTCTTGCTGTAGCTAGAGTTTTTTGCTTACTTATGCTTATAAGTGAATGAATTTTTGCTTACCATAGTCAGTTATTTGCACCAGGACCCACACGTACGCAGTGGCGCACTGTGCGTAGCTCGTCCAAATGCCCATTCTTCTCTCCTTTTTGCACTTTGGAAACACCGATCCATGCAGTTCCTTCGCCTCCACCGCACTATTTCCCATCTTACCCTCCATTTTTCGTCATAATCTGGGTTACCCAAAATTATCGTGAACTGTGCCTTCAAGAAGCCAGCACCATAACATGAGTACGAGCGAAATTTCTCATACTTAGGAACACAAAACTGGAAGTGCTCGAGGAATAGTAAGCGTAGAACTGAGCCGTCAGTGCACATGCAGAAGTTGGTATCATGAGCCAATACGTATAAATATTTTGAACACATTTCCATACGGCGAGAAGAAATAAACACTTAGTGGTTGTATTCATTTCGTTGTACCAGCTGGGGTATTCATCACCTCAGTTAATTTTGTGAAGGTTGTGCCGACTGGATAGATCCATGATCTTCACAGGATACTCATGAGCCCACCACCAGCAAAGTTGATGTTGGTTAGTCCTGAGCGGCTACGCACGATTGCACACACCTCAATATCAAGTGCCTGCTCATCACATGCGCTTTACTCGCCTCGCACTGTAGATAGCGCGCATGGGAAAGTTTCTTTCTCGGAAATTTGCAAGTGCATCCCTAGTAAGGCTAGGTTGAGAAACGAAGTAAGATGCTTGTGGTTATTGCAACAAACCTCGATCACCACGGACAGCTTCTGACCTCGCTGGCCATTGGGGAAGAGGCAAGGCTCATCCGTGCAAGAGTGGAGCGGATAGTGCCGACCTCCGGTTTGAATTATGTAGCGATTGAAGCCCTCATATTTGAAGAACAAGGCCTTTTTCTGTTGTGACTAGGCATTAATTCTTCACAGGTCGCGTCTAGGAGTTTTTCGCGATGATCCAGAGAACTCCTAAAGTTTTTCTCGCAAATGTCGTGAGCTTCGCATCAAAATTCTAACTGATAATTCAAACTCGCCATTTTCGTGGCGTTGCCTACAGAGCTCTCCTTGGGGAATTCCAATCCCCTATTCTTTCGGAACATCCCAGTGTTCTGAAACCCTATTTGTATATCATAAAATGCCGTCCGGCACCCTCTCATCCGTTGCGAAAGATGGCACATGGGGCAGAACCATCATGCAAACGCTTCCGGATCAGCATCTATTGGGTTGTTCGAGAAGTCTCCGCCGATTTTCGATTCATCTTTGAGTGGAAGTTTCTAGGAGGAGAATTCCGTTGTTTTAACAATGTATCCTCCATTCTGTTCAGTAAATATTCGCCATCTTCCCGTAAGTTTCAGTACC
>UZAF01000185.1:0-12120 GCA_900617895.1 Haemonchus placei | reverse complement strand
AACTTCGCCGTTCGTCATTTAAGCTGCACTTTACGAAAAATCTTTATTTCTGTTGATGACAGCTTTCGTTTCGCTGTGATTCTGTGAGCCACTAAAGCACGTCCGTTTCTCGTAATTGCCTCATTCTCCTGCAGTCGTAGGCCGCTCTTCTAGACTAAAACTATATGATTTTACGACGTTTCCGGGTGTTTTTGTTGATGGACTGAAGTTCGTGCTCGCTTTGAATACAACGTAATCAGTCAGGGACGATCCCTGTTGTTTGCCGATTTCTATTTTGTCAGATGCACCGGAACTGCTTCAAAGATAAGCGGAGAAGCTATATGAACACTTTACGAGACATCAAAGATGGGTCCTCGGTATCTAACGGATAAGAGCGTGACGAAAGGATAGTCTGCGTTCGGATTCGAATCCTTCGAAACCTCCCTAATCCTACATCCTTGCGATGGCGTTTGTTTTTCTTTTGCATTTATGGAGACTGCCAGTTGTCTTTGATTGACATTGGACCATATACTTATTTTCGTTGTATTAACGTTGGCCCCAGGCGGAATTTGAAGATTTGGATGAAAACTTGCACCTCCGACTTGCTTCGGGTGGTCAGGCACAGCCTTGGGAACATGCAGCTGTAAAGACGCCAATAATAGCTAAAGATACGGGACCATCATGCAAAAGTCATCAATTGGACGAGAAATTAAAGCCCTCAAGGGAGGCGGAAGAGGCGAACGGCTACGGCATGAAATGAATTGAAAGGACGACAAGGGGATCACGAAGATTAGGGACGGACATGAACGATGCAAACTGAAAATCGCTCTATGTAGGATTGACCCGAAAAATTGTGATTGCTTCACTATTTCTTGTTATGTGGTGTCTGAGTATTGAAGGCCTTTGATCATTTGTCATGAAAGAAGAATCTGACAAAGGATCTCTTTTGAAGAAAGAACAGCGATCCCCATTGACAGTGTATGACTGAAGTCACACTGTGATTTCATCACAACGAAAGTTGCTACCGGATAGGGATGATAACGAAGGCATATTTCTCAATATTTGGGCTGTGTAGATTGCAGCAACAAACTGGTGGGAAATCACAGATTGAAAAGATGTCTCTGTGGTCGATTGGTAGTAAGGCTTCGTTCCCATCAGTATTTTTCACTTGGGGTATGAATCAAAGGCTGGTTTCAGTGGTTTGTCCAGAGCTAATATTGCACTCATTTAAACTACGACTACGTATTTTTTGTCTCTGCTTTCTGCCTCCGTAAAAGGAGTTCCTCAAACGTAAGATGCTCAATTCACGCCAACAGCAATAAGGTATGAAGTTTCATATTCAAATTATCATTGAAGCTGCTAAACAACAAAGAAAATCAGTCACCGAAGTGTATGGATCCGCACTAAGACTCATTCGATGAGCATTTAGAGCGGCCCTGTCCTCACTTGAGAAAATCAGATAACTTGAGGTGTTGGTGAGACTTCCCACGGGTTGAGGAACGTTTTCTCATCATTGTTGTGGTATTGAGGTGATTTTCGCGCAGTGTAGCATTTCTGATGAATGATTGGAGGGCACTGTCAGCTGCTTATTGGGGCTGTCTCCATCCAGTCGCATAAACAACACCTTCGCTGTGATAGTCAGTCGAGTTCATCAATGAAAACAGCTGGTTTTGATCTTATTTCGCTGCTCTCACTACGCTTTTAGCACTAGTCTTTCTTATTCTGTTTGTCATAGCGTCTTTTGTGCTGAGCTCAGATTAAAGAGGTTCGATGGAGTGTGTTTGAAGGGGGACGACTTTATATTACAGAAAATAATCGAACACAATCTCGAATGGAATCAATTTTGTGCTGGATTCGATAATTCATTGTAAATAGTTCCTGTTTTGTTTTCATCGGCCCAGAGTTTCATGTCAAGCCTTTGACGTTGTCTTTCCAGGGCAATTATTGTGAAGGTCCCATAGGTTGCACACATCGAAATGAGTCTAATCGCACGGGGATGCCTGGGTACCGGGCGTTAGCGATCAGATGGGGAACCCAAACGTAACCCTCTGACTGTTCGGTCACTTGTATATATAGTATACGATAGATTAAATTATCGTATTTGTTGAAACTATCACTAGGCTATTTCGGGTTAGTGTGTTTAGAGCCAGAGGGAATCTGATGAAAATTTATTGTTGTGATTTCAGCCTCTGCGATCGCCAGGTTACGGCACATACGGTCCTCAATTGGCGTTATCTGCTGACGGTGACACACTGAGCGTTCATTCACGGAGCTCTTTGAGAGTAACGTCAAAACGGCAACCTGATCATACGAGTAAGTTGGTTCTTGTCATTATACCTGAATGAAGTACAAGATATTTTGGTGTCAATAACCATTTGTATTGATATGTGGAAGAAAAGTTCATCTCATAGGAACACCGTTATAAGGCTTCCACAGGAACATTGGTTTTGAGAAACCCTCTGGATAGCCTCCAACTTCTCTCCTGCTTCAATCTCAATATAGTTGATTATAATTAAAATATTCCTGTGCCGGGCGAGGTTGTTAGATGGAACAATTTATTAAATCAATGACCTAACGTTTCGACGTTAGTTCTCCTCAGAGGCCAAGGTTCCACCACTCAGGCGGATATAAAAATCAGACTGTCAGTAGCGATTTTCTTCAAAGTAGCTTCAAAAGGAGCGTGTTGGCCGCTTATTTGGTCTAAGCGTTTTGCTGCACTATGCTATGCACCGCAAAGGGCGCTCATCATGTAGCACGCAATCTTCGTGAAAGCAAGGAAACTCGGCAGGAAAAGAGAAGAACCGAAAAGGAAGAAATCTTTGAAGTGTCAGAGCCAATCAACTGTCATGCAATCCACTTAAGTTCTTATTCGCTAGCTGCATAATTTGATTAGATTAGGGCTTGGTAGAACAGGGTAATGTGCTGAATAAGGTTCATCAACGTTGGATAGGGAAAAACTATGAAACAATTGAAAGGTCCCTTCGTAACCATTCATTTTATTAATTATACTTGTATAGAAAACTGACGATCAATACAATTTTCTGTGAATAAGGAGAACAAGCTCGACTGGCCTTCAGAGAAGTACTCTCGCCTATGTATGATTCGATTCTGGCTTGCAAACGGTCTTCCAGCTCTCCTCAAGGATCGCCCGACTGGGCGTATAGGCAAGAACATTCGTGACGCGAGCAGTTCCGTCTCAAGCAATATTGCGCATTTTTGCATTTATAAATATCTTCGTACATTTGCGACGCTTGCTTTCAGCCATCACAAGAATTACACAAGCATTTGATTATTTATTATGACGGTATTTATGTCGTCCGACGCCGCTGTGAGCTCATTCGACGTTGCAGTTTTGTGCCCATCGGAATTCCTTCGATATACATACTGGGCGCTCCGTTCGCTTCAGCCCGGTGACTGGAGATTTTCCATCCTTGATTAGTAGTGAAAGCGATAAAAGCTCTAGATTTCACATTCAATTTTAATGAGTCTATGATTTCATGGAGTTTCTCGTCTAGCTGTCGCCTTAGTCTATCGGCTTCTCTCCTCAAATTGCTTCTTTTTGGAACTACATCACTAGTATACACGATTTTGTTCTCATTTAGTCTGGAGTAGTATAATGCTTTTATTTGGCAAGTCTGAAATCGTTCCGGTGTCTAAGAAGACCGTTTATGACAAAATGTAGCGCTGTGTATTGATGGTGGAACAGGAATTAGTGCTGGCTTTGCTGAAAAGGCTACCATGGTTTTTCTTTTTCACTCAGATCTCGCTCAAATGCTTCCCATCTACATTCTCGTATGTGCCTAGAACCGCTTTTCAGAGTTTAAATTTTCTGTGCGCATACCCCAACCGTTTTTTCCATATTTACCTAATGTGAAAATTTCAGTACCACCATTCGCTGGATATCATTCCCTGGACCGCAAATCTCACTTGTCCGAGTACTATCGTGAATCATCACCTAATCGGCTGGGAGTCTTCGATCGCACGTCAATGGCAGCACTACTCAGTCCACGTCGAATACCACAACCACCACCGGATAGTATGCAACGCCATAGCATAAACGGTAACTTCGCCCCCCGGTTGAATAAGTTTGTTCATGACGGGTCTACCGTATTCTCTACTTACCTTTCCTATCGTTGTTACGTGTGTGATGGTGTGTGGGTGTGGTTGTGTTGGTAGTAGTAATGTTGGCTTTTCGCATGCTTCCCGCTTAATAGAATCGTGGTGAAAGGAGAGCAGTTTGGCTCGGAGCCTTTTTGGTGCCTTGTCTCGGGTAGGATCTCAGCATAGGAACAGGTTGAGACTCTCGAATGGCTGCACCAGAGATTTAACCAGAGTCTCTAACTCCTCTCCTTGAGCTACGTGCTATCTTAGTGCTATTCTGCGTGCTCTTCAGCTTCGAGAGCCTGCCTTAATTCGTCGGGTATGTCGCGTTCGATGGTACTACTTGAATCGGACCCTACTACTTCGCCAGCGCCTCGAACCCGACGAGGCGCCAGTCCGCGTCGTCAACAACGTCTCCCGCTGTCCGTCGCTAGTCCTGTCAACAGCAAGGGTATTTCAGTTTTCCTTTAACACTACTCTCACATCTGTTTTTTACCTTCTCCATTTCTAAACATATCAGCCCCTTTTCTTCTGTGCTTCTATGCTGAAAAACAATGGCTGGTTTTCAGTTTTGGTGGCATTTTTCGATTTTACTCCATGGCACCTTGCCAACCTTTGAATGGAGTGTTGAGTTTCAGGCTTGCCTTGATCCTTTTTGCAATGTAGATTCAATTTCGATTTTTGGCTGTGTTCTTGGTGTCCAAAAGGCTCCCAGAAAAGGGAGTTCCAAAGAAACCCGTAACAGTAGGGGTATGGAGGAAGGGGGAGGGAGGAACTGTATTGAGAATGAGGAACCAAGGTATTTCTTTCTACTTACGCGCAGCACGGATTGCGAACCAATCATAATGGGGTGGGAGACGGGCGTTAGGAACGATTTTGGGTAATCGATTTGCCGCACGCGGCTCTCGCGGACCTCTCATTCGCCGTTATTACAGCTCTAGCGTTATGCGATCATTATTTTATGCATAATTCTACTATTAGAACTTTTGTTCTTGTATTTCTTACCTGCTGCTGCATCCTGCTACATTCCTTCGCGCGCGACGCCCCTCTCACCGCGACGCGACCATTTCGTTCCTAACGCATCATATCCTAATGGGGTGGTTTCCTTTTGTTGAGACTTGAATATAACAAATTTTTAAAGTCTGGGATAGAGCCATAACTCTGCGGAGTGTGGTTGCTCTGCAAAGTTGTAGTGACCGAAACGGATTGGTCCTTTCTCGAAGCGGATCGGAAAAGCTTGATATGCTATACATATTTCTATGCTCTCAGCGAGTTTTAAGTGTGTGTGAGTGTGTTTTAAGTGTGCTCTGTGACAGACGAATGAGTGAATACTCCCGCATCACTTATTGCTTATTCTATCAGATTCCTGAATATTGTCCTGATCCAATGGCCAACGCAACCTTTAAGTTCCTCCTAGCGAATGCTCTCCTTTTTTCCTATTAACTATACCACTAATGCCTTTTTTCTTTGGACAGTAACAAATTGCTAACAAGCCATCTCCAACCGTAGCTTTAGCGTTTTTCAACCCTTATGTAGACACCGGTTACAATGAATTTTCCTTAAATCTCTATTCTTTACGACTATGCAGACCCTGTACCAATAAAATATCGCTTCTTAGTAATTATTCTGCCAGGTTTATTCCGTTTATTCAACTAGCGTTCAGGATCTCTGTCTGCTCGAGGACCTCAAAACTCGGATCGGATTTACGCCAACTTGCGTGACGGCATTCACCTACATCGGCTCGCTGACGAATGCCAGCTCAACCACGGACTGGCTAAAAGCGAAGGCAAGTTCTACCACTCTACTCATACCTAAGTTACATTGGTAAAGCATTTCTCTTTCATGGGAAACGGCTATTTCAGGTGCTGATGTCCTCGGTTCACAGAACTCTCTCGCCAGTGCTGCCTGTAACTCGGTTAGTAGTGATATTATTACTCAACTTATGGAAATCTCCCAAAAAAAAAAAGAGATCGTCTTCTCGATATAATAGTATTGCTTCGTTTCTGTAAAATTTCTATTGCAATGAATGGCTGAATGATGAAATCATGTTGTTCTCTCTCTATGTTCGATGTATTTCAGCTGAACGAAAGATACGAGGCCGACATTCGTAAGATGGCTCGAGATTTGGAGGGGTATCGTCACACAATCAGCAAGTTGACTCGAAAACAAGAAGACTACTCGCATGTCATGGAGATGTTCCAGAGCAAGTTGTCACAGTTGAGCAAGCAAATCGATAAATCACTGTTGAAGGTGAGAATACCGTCAGATTTCGTTTTCGGACCACTGAAAGGCCCTACGTATACGTTGATACATAGTTACTGGGTGAAGCCCATCCCAGTATAATTATTAGTCTAATATTTGCACGTTCGTTTTGGTTTGGCATAACCTAAGTATCCTTTTGTACCTTCCTGGATTTGGAAAGGTTCCAGAGTTTCTGTCCTGCTCAGCTCTGATCCTGTTTTCTACCTTGCCACTTCACTTCCTGTCGTGCTCACAACTTGAATTTCCTCCCTCTTTTCAGAATTAGTATAAATGACCCCACTTCTCTAACTTCCCGTACTTTTCTGATTTCAGTGGGAGTGCAAAACTGATTAGGCTACTTGATACGGCTACGTTCTAAATTTCCTATCCAATAGGGTTTTCTAGTCGGTGCAAATGAAATAATAAAATATGATGAAATGCCTATGTAAAGCAGCCATCCATAGAGCGTATCGTTGATCGACGTCTGAGCATTCCCGTCAGTCATTTGTCCTACAATAATGTCGAATAAATTATTCGCATGCAAAACAGTTTACGAGGCTTCCGCTCTCCAGGGACGGGTTGATCCCGGCAGACAAGCCTGCTAATCATAATGTAAATGATTTTTAGAACTGAGGAACTACTTCGATGGCATTTTATAGAAAAACTGTGAACTGAGCACGTCAAGGGCCGAAAACTTCGAAAAACTCGTTGCAAAAATGGAACTGCGTTTGTTACCACCCGTTGTTTCTGCTTATAAGCTTCGAATCCCCCCTCCCCCTCCCAAAAAAAAGCAAAAAAAATGAAATTTTCTGTCTATTTCATTCTGCTTGCCCTGATATTTGTTGATATTATTTCATGGCGTTTAATCCCAGAGTGACCCTTATCTTTCGTTCTTATCCGTTTTAGTAAACTGATCATTCTGCCCTTTTCATTTTGTCTATGTCCCTACCTCAATCTAAAGAAAATTGCGGTAGTCGCAACCATCACCTAAAGCTCACCAAGAGAATTGCGATTTTGCTTCCCTTGGCTTGAAGCGGATAAATATCCACGGTCCGGCACGCACTCTCCCAAAGGGTCGCTCCTATCTCTAAGAAATCTCTATTGACGTATCTCCATATGCTGCTTTACTACATAGTAATGGGCATTCACATAACAATCCGGCTTCGTCCGAACCTCCTTCCTCTATTAATAATTTTACTTAACCTGGTAGAATTGAGGTAATGTTCGCGAACGCCGCAAACGGTACAGCTGCGAGCTACCGTTCCGACTATCTCGTAGCAAGTTACAGTGTTTGCGCCAATTTTTTCCTACCCAATTCTAACGAACTCCGACTTTTTTATTTAACGAGCTCTCTTATCGAAACTCAGGTTCAGACTTCTCAAGTTTTATTGGGATGTGTCTGATGAAGCTTATGCTGGAGTCCCTTGAAGACCCGACTCATATCTCTCACTTGAGCAAAACCACCGTTTTTCTTTCGATATCATGTGAAAGACGGTGTTCCATACGGAAAGTAAGGGCGGAGGTGGGTTAGGGCCCATGTGGTACTTTACCATACGGACACCAATCGGAGATCTAGTTCTGAATGAATAGAACCAGGGCAAGTCAAGTCTAGACTAACTTATCATGCTTAGCTGGGAGCGCAAAGTCATGGTTGTCATACATTGGTAGGTCTCTGTAAGTCATTATATAGGCACCATTAGCATTCAAAACAACTTGATTCTGAGATAAAATCGACTACACGGGTATATCTCAGTGTTTGGTACATTCCAGCCGGACGATCTGAACAAACTCCGGCAGGATATCGAACAACTACGGCTGGTGAGTGGCCGACTAGCTCAAGGCAGTGACGCAAAGAAAAGCATTGTGAGTTCGTTTTCATTCGTTGAAAACAGTCCCTGCATCGATCTAACGCTTTCGCCCGAAGCATGGTAGGCACTGTGTGTAATTGTGTTTATTTTCTTTGAAAGCTTTATGGTGATTGCAGCCTTGCAGTACTGCCTTTTGCAAGATTTAATGTCGAATTGGTCAATCAAATTAAAACAACATAACTCATGTATCATGACAAATTAAATATTTAAGCGTCCTGTTTTGCAGGAAGGAGCCGGTGAGCTTCTTCGCCAGCCATCAATGGAATCTGTGGCCTCCCTTGCCAGTCACAGATCCTCGATGTCATCGTCGAGTAAGTCAAGCCGCACCGACAAAAGTAGCCTGAACAGTTTTGGCAAATCCAAAAAGAGCTGGGTGAGTCTAAAGAACCTCTTCTCATTTTCGACAATGAAAAGGCACTTTCCTTTTCTGTGCTTAGCCTTCAGCACCGATATTGAAGAGGCTGCACTTCGCCCCTTCAACATCTGTTCAGAAAATAATGGCAAAGTAGCCCATGTTGCCTCATGGCAGTCAATATGCTTGACCAATCATGCTTCAATTTTTAAAAAATAACAGCTTTCTTCGCTGTTTTCTCGGCTAATAAATTTCCTTTTTAGACCAATGGTGTCGATGTGCAGGTAAAATATTTCGTGGTGTAGTTGCTCATTCGTGGTGGTGATGTGCTGATTGCTTAGAATTTCTCATCGTGATGTCAATCGTTGGCTTTACTGCAGATTTGGCTTTACAGATTCGTTCGTCGTTGACCAAGGCGTTTTCAAAAAAGAAGAGCAAAAACGGTGTAATGTCCGATACGGAGAGTTCACCAAATCATGCGCTCGATACAATAAGTGGATCTTCATCGAGGTATCGTCCCTAGCTACCACCGCCTCTAAGCTCGGAGTGTAGACACATTTGAGCTTCAGTTTTCTTTGTCTTTTAAAGCAGATTATAAGAGAACACCAGTGTTGTTCTAGAGGGTAATGAGACTTCTGACATTTCAAACTGACAAGCACTCCATATGTAGGTTAGAAGAAGTCGAAGTGGATGAGCTGAAGAAAAAGTTGGAAGATCGTGATGTGGCGCTGACGGACATCCGATTGGACGCCCTGGACAAGGCCCGAGAAGTGGATATCCTGAGGGAGACAGTGAACCGACTGAAGGTTTGATTTTTCTCAATATACAACGTTCTCCTCCTATCTTGCTTTTGTTTTCGCTCGTCCATTTTGACAAAGTCGCCGCCTTTTACTACTACTTTCTTGTTTTCGGGGTAGTAACTACTTTTTCCTTCTCTAACTTCTTTTTCTCTCTTTTTAACTTTCTTTTTAATTTTTAACTTCTTTTACTTTCTGTGCATTTTTCTTTCAGTATCAATTTCTTGCACTGCGTGATCTATGTTGATATACTTTGATATTTCTTGGCTTTTCTTTCTTTCTCTTCTCTTCCTCTTCCTTCTGCGACGCGGTTGTACTTCCTTGATATCACATTCCTTCTCCTGGCTCCAGATTTCTGATGCTCTTGCTGCCTCCCTCCCATTCTTTTCCTAACGATTAGTGTACTTCTTTGACCATAATCGGAATAATTAATTGATTTCAGCATGAGAATAAGCAATTGAAGAGCGATATGTCGCGCTTACTGGCTGGCCGCGGTTCAAGAGCATCGTCTCAAGCCTCTATCCCGATGCTTGGTGACGACGATCCCGTCTATGAAGCGCCACCGAGCAGCTCCAGTGGTAGCTATTCGAGCAAAAGTGAGTTGACAATGGCTAGATGGTCGTCGATTACAGGCTGGTTGCTTGTCGCTCCAGCGCCCTACTGAAAATGTTCTCTTGGACCTTTGGAAGAACTACCACATCGCGGTTTTCTATTTTGCTAAAGATACCTGACTTGAGGATAACTACGCCGATGGGTTCTCCTCTTGGCTTCTTCATAGGTCTTTTGATCCTGTAGCTCGATGGATATGTCTCTATAAGGATACAGTAGGATTTAGCGGGGACGGAGTCGAAGTCTTCAACAATTTCTTTTAGGAAGGTATACATTAATTGATTACAGGATCATCGGGCTGCAATTCGGTGAAGGTGACGGTGAATGTCGATTTGCGAGGCATGATCAGTAACGCTATTTGTCCTGACAATGAGATTATCATCGGCTTCCTGGCAATTCCTGGTAAAGAAGTTCCCTGGGAGGAACTCGACCAACAAATTTTCTCGCTTTTTGAGGTAGCCGCTCACATCATTTCAACGATTGCATCGTGGCATCACTTAAGGAATCACCACCTTTCAGGCCTATATCGCCCGAATAGATCCAGATCATCACCTTGGACTGCATTGCTCTGAAAGTGTAATTGGCTATCAGATGGGGGAGGTGGTTCGCGAGAAGGGTGGTAGCCCACCGGAACAAGTGCCTGGAGACGTTTTAGCCCCGACGACCACCGTAAGGATGTTCCTTAGGGGTGAGTATACTTGATGAACAGATCAGGTTATGTCTGCTCTTGATTGAAGCCTTTGCTGTCGCTTGCCCTCAGCATTTTTTCGATGTCCAATTTACCATCAGTACGGCATTGTTGATCAAAATATGACATTGAAATTAGATGAATTGCAGGTGCTGCTCAACACGCTGTGGATTCTCTTGTACTTGAATGCCTATTTCCTCGAACAATGCTCGAACAATTGCTCAAATTCTTGCTGTCACATAGGCGTTTGGTGCTTTCTGGAGCCACCGGCATAGGCAAAGTGGGTGGTCTTCTTTCAACATAATTATTTGCCGTATATATTGCTGTTGCCCCAACCTTACTCTGTTCTTTTCTTTTTCTCGAAACTGACCTCCTCTCTAATGCCCAATAAATAAATTTAGGCGTTTTGCTCAAATAAGAATTTGAATTTTATAAAACGGTTGTTTAGAGTAACCTCGCTCGCCAACTCGCTTCTTATCTCTCCATCAGAGTCGGTCTCGATCGCAATGGGGTTGTCGATGTGCGGATACCCGAAGATACCAGTGACAAAGAGATTATCAAAGTAGGAATTTCTCCAGCACCGCCACACTTATTTCTCTGCTCTGTACAGAAAATTGTACTATAATAATTTGTGGTTTTTGTCTCATAAGCTTCGGAGTGTAAGATTGTGAAAGGGGTTCATGAGGAGGTTTAAAAGAAAATTGGCTCCAACGCCCGAAGTTTCCGTTAGGACCTCGTCCATCGTCCAAAATGAGCTTCGTCGGGGTGACCTTATGCTTTGCTTTGAGTTTTGATCTGCTGTAATTCACGGATTACGTTTTCAAAATAAGCTGTAATCATGGCATACATACTCAGGAATATTGAAAGATTAGAGGTGGAGGTAGCCTCAAGCTGCCTCAATCATCTTGATCGGTTGAGAGTCAGGCTTCTTCAGTGTTGTCCTACAACCATTCTTGTTGTTTTCTTATTTGCTATTTTCGCCACAGTATGCGTTGCGATTGTTCCGCAAGGATGGCGAGTTGTGTGCAGAAGGCTTTTTCTTTAAGAGGGGCTCAAACCCCGTTCAGCATAAGCACCTGATCTGTCGGAGCCCCGTCCGAGTCCAAGAACCCTGCACCCTTGAACGAATTATCTCACATTATTTTTCTTCTACCCAATAGTTATTTTAGCTAATAGCAATAATTTTTTATTGTTTATTTTGTGGTAAAAGAATCCCTATAACACAACCCCCTAAAAGGTTTTGTAGTAACCGATGAGGCAGCATGCCTTCGATGATCCTCTTACATGCAGAACATATCAACGCGAATTGTTTTTGGAGTACAATGTACGCGACCATTTTAGGTGGAGAAACAGCTAGAAAGTCTCCTGAGATCAACTGATCCGTCGGTGGTTCTTATCGACAACATTCCTCGCCATCGTATCGCATTCGTGTCATCAGTCTTCTCATCCGTGGATCTTAGTCATGACGGTTTGTTTTTTTTTTTT